>BLSH010068643.1:682300-696623 GCA_018402905.1 Glandirana rugosa
GAGTATCGACTCGAGGAGGTACGGAGAATAATCAAATTAACGGGAAGAGACGTGAAAGAGGTCAAGGGGCTATAGGAAAAACTCTTATCCACGGGTTTTGACTTGACGTATAAGGTCTACTCCAGAATGATTACTAAACATGTCCCCCCCGTTTTAATACAGAGATAGAGACCTCAGGTATGGAGAGAATTATGTTCTTTCCTAAAACCAAAAAAACCTTTGGCGTCGAACCGTAACGTACGGTAATAATTCGAATACTAGATGGTTGTGGGGGTCTAGGAAGAGGTGATACCTAAGGGGGTCAACATGAGGGGGATCATTCTTGTATTAAGAGAGGTATGGACTCCAGAGATAGAGACATAATTTTGCCCCCCCTGTACAAATCATTAGTAAGACCTCATCTGGAATATGCAGTTCAGTTTTGGGCACCTATTCTCAAAAAGGATATCGGGGAACTGGAGAAAGTGCAGAGAAGGGCAATTAAACTAATAAGAGGCATGGAGGAGCTCAGCTATGAGGAAAGATTAGAGGATCTGAATTTATTCTCACTTGAGAAGAGGAGATTAAGGGGGGATATGATCAACATGTACAAGTATATAAGTGGTCCATATAGTGAACTTGGTGTTGAGTTATTTACTTTAAGGTCATCACAAAGGACAAGGGGGCACTCGTCACTCGTCTCCTTTACGTCTAGAGGAAAAAAGATTTCATCTACAAATACGGAAAGGTTTCTTCACAGTAAGAGCTGTGAAAATGTGGAATAGACTCCCCCCAGAGGTGGTTTTGGCCAGCACAGTTGATTGCTTTAAAAAAGGCCTGGATTCTTTCCTTAATGTAAATAATATAACTGGGTACTAACATTTTTAGGTAAAGTTGATCCAGGGGGAATCCGATTGCCTCTCGGGGAATCAGGAAGGCATTTTTTCCTCCTAGCAAATTGGATCCATGCTTTGATGGGGTTTTTTGCCTTCCTCTGGATCAACTGTGGGTGAAGGATTGTATATGGGATGATTTGGTTGTGTATGTGTGTGCATATATATAAATATATATATATGTATTTGGCTGAACTGGATGGACTTGTGTCTTTTTTCAACCTGACTAACTATGTAACTATGTAACTATCATGCGGCTTTGTTGATAAACAGGGCCATGACAGTGACATCAATTGTTTATCTACTAAGCCATGCCATGACCCACTACAATGGGTGTTCCATGGCTTAGTTCAGTGGATGGCAACTCATGAGTTATAGGGGCGGCCTCAACTGCAGCCCCTGACATCACCATCATGCTCATTATAAGCAATGCTTGAGAAGACAGTTGGAGGCTAATAGAGGAAATGAGGGTCAGAGAGTGAGGACAGGATACATTGTTGGCTGGGGATATCCTGCAGAAGACAATACGAAACTGGGAACACGTTACATGAGGCTAGTAGAGATCAATCAATGCTATTACCCTAATCAATGTACCCTCATCAATGTTCCCACTACAGACTGCTGAGGTCAGAGCAGTGGTGTATCATCCAGGGGTGCAGGGTGTTCACTGAACACGGACCCTGAGGGGTTGGGGGGCCCACTGTGCTCTGACCCACACTGCACCCATGGATGATCTCTCCCTGGTTGACACCCGCAGATGATCGGTGCGGTTTGGCCTTGCACAGGGGCCCACTAATTTCATGATACGCCCCTGGGTCAGAGGGCCACACACCATATACCAAAGGGCCACGTGTGGCTCTTGGGCCGCAAGTTGGGCACCAGTGGCTTAGTTCATAAACAAATCACTGACATAAAACCATATCCCATGGTGCCAGGGCCTCACAGCTAGGAGCATTGCTCATTTATAGGTTTAAATTAGTATGTTTTTAGTTATGCATGGCAAATTAGAAGCTACAAAATCAAGTTTAGCTAAATCATTCACTCATCCCTACAATCTGAAGCTAAAAAAAAATAAATTGTTAAGGCTATAGGCGTACACTCTGAGAATAACACCTATATAAGCTTGTTAAACATCCCATTCTAAAACCATGAGCAATAATGTGGAGATGGACGCCATTGCAGCTATAATATCCTCCACTCTACTGGGAACACTTTCCACGTGATTTTGGAGTGGGTCTGGGAGATTTGTGCCCGTTCAGCCAAAATAACATGTGAGGTCAGGTACTGATGTTGGATGAGGAGACCTGGCTTGCAATCAGAGCACCAATTCTTCCCAAAGATGTTCAGTAGGGTTGAGTTCAGGGCTCTGTGGAGGACACTTGAGTAACCCCGCACCTAACTGGTTCAAACCATGTCTTAATGGAGCTGGCTTTATACACAGGGGCACATTCATGATGGAACAGAGAAGGACCTTCCCCAAACTGTTACCACAAGGTTGGAAATGCACACTTATCTAGAAGTCCATTATATAATGGACTATTAGCAGTACCCTTTACTGGAAATACTTGAGCTCAATCATTTCAATGGATGTCCACATATTGGCCATACAGTATAGATAAATAAAAGGTTTAAAATGAAGCACTGTATAAATAGAGCCATGTGCTTAGTGGAAATATAATTGTATGCAGGTGGCTTGCTTCTCGTTGGTCATTGTACTCTATTAAACAATTTATTTTGATGGATTAGAAATTGGACTTACATAGCGATCCCTGCAGAAGGGACTCAGTGCTATCACTTCTGTCTTGTAGCTGTCTGTGAGTGTGATGTTAGAGAATGGCCCACAACAGCAGAAGCAACAGTGGTCAAATTCCCTCTTGTACAGAATAGAGAACAGGGTCACCCCAGAACGAGTCTGAAAATCTGAAAAAAATCCACTGTGAGAAGATGATTTAAGCAAAAGATTTTTATTCAGAAATACACATATGAATAAAACAACCTAAAATGAAAAAAAAAAAAAAATTATTGTTTATTTCTATATTTTTGTAATGACCAGTCTTCAGCATTCTGGTGGTTGCTTTTTTGCACTGTGAGTCTCATTAACCACTTCAGCCCCGGAAGGATTTCCCACTTTAGGACCAGAGCGCTTTTTGCGATTCGGCACTGCGTCGCTTTAACTGACAATTGCGCGGTCGTGCGACGTTTTACCCAAACAAAATTTGCGTCCTTTTTTTACCCACAAATAGAGCTTTCTTTTGGTGGTATTGGATGATCGCTGCGTCTTTTCTGATCACCGCTATAAACAAAAGAAGAGCGACAATTTTGCAAAAAAAAAAAAAAAAAACAAATTTCTTACTTTTTGCTAAAATACAAATCCAAAAAAAAAAAATATATATATATATAAAAAAACATTTTTTTCCATCAGTTTTGGCCGATTTATATTCTTCCTCATATTTTTGGTAAAAAAAAAAAAACGCAATTGGCATTTATTGATTGGTTTGCGCAAAAGTTACCACGTTTACAGATGATGAGAATTCATTTCTGGGGTTTTATTTATTTATTTTTTTTTTTTACTAGTAATGGCGGCGATCTGCAATTTTTAGCGGTACTGCAATATTGTGGTGGACATGTCGAACCATTTTGACACTTTTTTGGGACTATTGGCATTTATACAGCGATCAGTGCTATAAAATGCACTGATTACTGTGTAAATGCCATTGGCAGTGAAGGAGTTAACCTGGAGGGGGCACTCTAAGGGTTCACTGTGTTCCCTAGGCGTGTTCTAACTGTGTGTGCTGGGCTGGCTAGGGGAAGGGAGTGATCACGGCTTCCATATACAGGAAGCCTATGATCTCAGCCCTTCCCTCTCTAACAGAACGGAGATCTGTGTTTACTTACACGGACCTCCATTCTTTCACTGCGTCGGGGCCATCGGGGGTAGCCAGCGGTGATCGAGTCCGCCCTACCCCCCCGAACACAGTGCGTGCGCGAGCGTGCCTTTGGCGGCGCGCGCACGCACACAGTGCAGGATATCGCAGCCGCCGTCATAGGTTTGCGATATCGAGCCCCTTTGTCGCTGTTAGACTGCGGTCAGCAAGTGGTTAACTACCAATTTATGGAATTCTAAACTGTTTTTAAGTTACTGATCAACAAGCTTCATTTTTCGGTATTTCTTTAACCACCTCAATACCGGGCACATTCACCCCCTTCCTGCCCAGGCCATTTTTTATTTTTCAGCGCTGTTGCACTTTGAATGACATGTCATGCTACACTGCACCCAAATTTATTTTTTATCTTTTCCTTCAAACAAATAGAGCTTTCTTTTGGTGGTATTTAACCCTTTCCTTACTGGGCACTTAAACCCCCCTCCTGCCCAGACCAATTTTTGGCTTTCAGCGCTGTCGCATTTTGAATGACAATTGCGCGGTCGTGCGACGTTGTACCCAAATAAAATTTGCGTCCTTTTTTTCCCCATAAATAGAGCTTTCTTTTGGTGGTATTTGATCACCTCTGCGTCATTTCTGATCGCCGCTATAAACAAAAAATGAGCGACAATTTTGCAAAAAAGAACAATATTTTTTACTTTTTGCTAAAGTCAAATCCATTAAAAAAAATTATTCATCAGTTTTGGCCGATTTATATTCTTCTACATATTTTTGGTAAAAAAAAAAAATCGCAATCGGTGTATATTGATTGGTTTGCACAAAAGTTATCACGTCTACAAACTGGGAATTGATTTATGGCGTTTTTATTCTTTTTTTTTTTACTAGTAATGGCGGCGATCTGCGATTTTTATCGGGACTGCGATATTGCCGCAGAAATGTCGGACATTTTTTACACATTTTTGGGACCAATGACATTTACACAGCGATCAGAAATGTAAATATCCACTGATTACTGTGTAAATGTCATTGGCAGTGAAGGGGTTAACCTGCAGGGGGCAGTGAAGGGGTTAACAATGTTCCCTGGCTGTGTTCTAACTGTGGGGGGGGGGGGCAGGGCTGGCCGGGACATAACAGATCTAACTGATCCCAGTGACAGGGATCAGTAGATCTGCTATGTCCCCTGTCACAGAACGGAGAACCGCCGTGTTTACAACGGCGGTTCCCCGTTCTGAGGCTGCTAAAAGAGATCGGCGGGTCTCGGGCGGACATCGCCAGGAGCGTGCACAGGGGACGACGTCCATGGACATCGTCCCGGCATTTCAGATCCGCGCTGGAGCCGTACTTCGGCAATAGCGCGGATCTGGAGTGGTTAATCACTCCTGAGATTTTTATTTATTTATTTTTTTTGTAAAAAGACCGAAAATTTTGAAAAAAAAAAAGTCTTGTTTTCTGTCAGTAAATAAGTAATTTTTCTCCTTCACTGATGTGCGCTGATGAGCCTACACTGATGGGCTCTGATAGGCTGCACCGATGGGCACTGGTGAGGTGGCACTTATTGGCACTGATGAGGGGGCACTGATTAGGGGACACTGATGGGGAGGCACTAATATGCCATACTGATGGGCACTGATAGATGGCACTGGTGAGCGGCACTTGTGGGCACTGATAGGTGGCACTGGTGGACACTGACAGATGGCACTGATGGGCACTGATAGGCGTCAGTGGTGGGCACTAATGGGCAGTACTGGTGGGCACTGATAAGCGGCATGGAAGGCAGCACTCATGGGCACTGATGGGTGACGCTGGTGGGCACTGATGGGCAGCACTGATGAGCAGGCACTGACTGGCATCATTTATGGGCACTGATTGGTGGCACTTATGGGCACTGATTGGTGGCACTGATTGTGGCACTGATATGCACTGGTTGGTGGCACTGCTGGCACTGCTAGGGCTTTGCTGTAATCAGGCACTGATGATCAGTGCCCTGATTACATGCCCAGGTCTTCTGTGAGAGGAGATGCCACTGATTGGCAATCCTCACCACACACTTTATGGAGATATTTCTCTTTTGGAGTTTCTCTTTTGGCATGTTATTGGTTTCTTGTGATATATTTGTGTTCTACCCATTAGTAGGGTTGCCACATCATCCCTTTAATCCAGGACACATATGAATTACCCAGGTTCTGAGGCTAATTTAATACAGATAAGGCACCAAGTGAGTTTAATTACCACCTTAATCAACCACAGAACCTGAGTAATTAGTATGTGTCCTGGATTAAAGGGATGATGTGGCAACCCTACCCATAAGTGCTATATCATTGGCTAAGGCCAGCTGTGTCATGTGGATAGGTCTCATTACCAGTTGTCCATTTAAATGGTATCCTTCTGGTCTGACAGCACCAGATGATTGGATGATGCCATCTGTGTAAGCATAATGAACAGCAGCACTCTAGTTATAGTGGAGGACTCTATAGACCGGTGGTTCTCGACTCCGGTCTTCAGGACCCACTAACAGGCCAGGCTTGCAGGATAACTGAAATACATCACAGGTGATATCATTTGCTGCTCAGTGATTGCAGTATTCTAGTCTGCATCTCCCCAAGGTAATACTTAAAATTTGGCCTGTTAGTGGGTCCCGAGGACCGGAGTTGAGAACCACTGCTATAGACTGTGTGTTTGATGTCCTCAGGCAGTTCTTGCAGATTTAAAAAAATGATACACTATATTACCAAAAGTATTGTGACACCTACCTTTACACACACATGAACTTTAATGGCATCCCAGTCTTAGACCCCCATACACACTATTATATTTTCTGCAGATTTTAGTTTTCCGATTTACCAAAAACATAATATGAGGTCAAACCTTAGGAGTTTTAATTTGTTTGCAATCAGGCAGACCCTTGCACTACATGTAATAGTGTGTATGTGTTCTTAGTCAGTAGGGTTCAATTGGCCCACCCTTTGCAGCTATAACAGCTTCAACTCTTCTGGGAAGGCTGTATACAAGGTTTAGGAGTGTCTATGGGAATGTTTGACCATTCTTCCAGAAGAGCATTTGTGAGGTCAGACACTGATGTTGGATGAGAAGGTCTGGCTTGCAATCTCTGCTCTAATTCATCCCAACTCAATATTGAACCCTACGGACTAAGACACCATAAAAAGTTTTTGTGCGTGTAAAGGCAGGTGTCCCAATACTTTTGGTAATATAGTGTATATGCAATTAAGAGTCGACTGATTCTATTTCTCTTTTAATCTCACACAACACATCCTACACAACAAAACATATGTTGGCATCTCTGCTGTGCTCTTTTATTTTCATTTAAATTACCCTCAGAGCAAAAGATTCTGGGTATATTGACCAGGCTGGGTACCCGCTATAAGAAAATCGGGTGAACGATCATCCAGTTTTCCTCGAATTTCACAGCAAGTCGAAACCGAGGATAGTACTAATTGTATGAAAATTTGCAAACGACAAAGGCTGTTTTTTTTTTTTGGTTTGACTTATTGTTGCCTATTGTTTCTGATCATGCGCAGTCTTTCATATCCAATTTTTCTCATACGAAACCAGTACTCATTAAAAAGGTATGGAATGTTTTCTCAGATTTTCTCATAGTGTGTACTTTTGCTTACTGTGGATTGCAAAATCTGGTGCAGCTGTTCATGGTAGCCATTCCGCTTTTGTTGAGAAAAAACATCCCCCCGGGGTGATCTATGTACATTGCAGGGATTTTAACAAACTTAGTTGCAGACTCCTACCTTTTGTTATTCTGAAGAAATCACTGTATGTTTGTCTGTGTCCAAGGGTAAAGTAAATCTGTATGGGAGTGGTTTAATACTTATCAACCGCTGCTGCACCTGCAGGGCTCTAAAGAGGAAGATTGCTGGGTCTGCATGCCTTTATATGATATTTTCTAATGGGACTATCTCACCATAAATTAAATTTTTGTTGCAGGGGATGCCTAATATCTGACTTGTATCTTAGTGCAGGCTTCTGGGAAAATCAGTGAGCCAATCACACAAGCAGGAAATTATGTTTTGGGGGTAGTTCTGTACACATTCTGTGTACAGAACACCTCCATGTAGCCATATTGCATTTTACAGAAGATTACAGAGTTGCAGATTGAAAAGGAAATGTAATTTTTAATAACATCGAATTACAATATGACTTGTGTTGCAATTGTATATGCTGTAATATTTTTTTTAATTTGCTATATTTTTTTCCACGAAAGTGGAGTTACCCTTTAAGCTTTGGCAATAAAACCTAGAAGCTGAATGTTTTTTATGCAGTGCTGCACCAGATTTTGCACTTTCCAGTTTTAATAAATCTCCACAATTGTCTTTCACAACACGGAATAGCTCTAAGATAAATTAAAAATTAGTTGATATATTTTGCATTACTTCACTTACCTTTACCTTTTAAAACAACCTCTTCCACCTAAAATAGGAAATTAGCATTTTAGATTTCATTCCTATACATAAGAGAGCATAAAATACACAAATATATGATATATATATATATACACACACACAGTATCTCATAAAAGTGAGTACATCCCTCACATTTTTGTAAATACTTTATTCTATCTTTTCATGTGACAACACTGAAGAAATGACACTTTGCTACAATGTAAAGTAGTGAGTGTACAGCTTGTATAACAGTGTAAATTTGCTGTCCCCTCAAAATAACTCAACACACAGCCATTAATGTCTAAACTGCTGGCAACAAAAGTGAGTACACCCCTAAGTGAAAATGTCCAAATTGGGCCCAAAGTGTCAATATTTTGTGTGGCCACCATTATTTTCCAGCACTGCCTTAACCCTCTTGGGCATGGAGTTCACCAGAGCTTCACAGGTTGCCACTGGAGTCCTCTTCCCCTCCTCCATGACAACATCACGGAGCTGGTGGATGTTAGAGACCTTGCGCTCCTCCACCTTCCATTTAAGGATGCCCCACAGATGATCAATAGGGTTTAGGTCTAGAGAAATGCTTGGCCAGTCCATCACCTTTACCCTCAGCTTCTTTAGCAAGACCCAGTCTCTGAAGGGATGGGATCATGCTCTGCAAGTCACTGGTCATCTTGGAGGTGTGTTTGGGGTTGTTATCATGTTGGAATACTGCCCTGTGGCCCAGTCTCCGAAGGGAGGGGATCATGCTCTGCTTCAGTATGTCACAGTACATGTTGGCATTCATGGTTCCCTCAATGAACTGTAGCTCCCCAGTGCCGGCAGCACTCATGCAGCCCCAGACCATGACACTCCCACCACCATGCTTGACTGTAGACAAGACACACTTGTCTTTGTACTCCTCACCTGGTTGCAGCCACACACGCATGACACCATCTGAACCAAATAAGTCTATCTTGGTCTCATCAGACCACAGGACATGGTTCCAGTAATCCATGTCCTTAGTCTGCTTGTCTTAAGCAAACTGTTTGCAGGCTTTCTTTTGCATCATCCTTAGAAGAGGCTTCCTTCTGGGACGACAGCCATACAGACCAATTTGATGCAGTGTGCGGCGTATGGTCTGAGCACTGACAGGCTGACCCCCCCACCCCTTCAACCTCTGCAGCAATGCTGGCAGCACTCATACGTCTATTTCCCAAAGACAACCTTTGGATATGACGCGGAGCATGTGCACTCAACTTCTTTGGTCGACCATGGCGAGGACTGTTCTGAGTGGAACCTGTCCTGTTAAACCACTGTATGGTCTTGGCCACCATGCTGGCCTCAGTTTTAGGGTCTTGGCAATCTTCTTATAGCCTAGGCCATCTTTATGTAGAGCAGCAATTCTCTTTTTCACCAAATTTAACACACCTGCTCCTGATTCACAACTGAGACCTTGTAACACTAACGAGTCACATGACACTGAGGAGGGAAAATGGCTAATTGGGTTCAATTTGGACATTTTCACTTAGGGGTGTACTCACTTTTGTTGCCAGCAGTTTATACATTAATGGCTGTGTGATGAGTTGTTTTGAGGGGACAGCAAATTTACACTGTTATACAAGCTGTACACTCACTACTTTACATTGTAGCAAAGTATCATTTCTTCAGTGTTGTCACATGAAAAGATAGAATAAAATATTTACAAAAATGTGAGGGGTGTACTCACTTTTGTGAAATACTGTGTGTGTGTGTGTGTATATATATATATATATATATATATATATATAGTGTTCTCGAAGAGTACATGCTGTATTGTGGACACATTTTGTATATTCTTCTAATAAAAAATAATGTCCTTCTGGTCCAAAAGAACCCCAAAATTACTGCAAACGTGGGGCACACTTGGGGGCATGTTTGTAAAAGGCATTTTCTCCTCACCCACTTGTCTACCATGGCGTAATAGACAAGAGGTTAAATCAAGCTAACAGCTGCTGCAGTTGTGAGCTTCATACCGGCTTTAAGAGCTGGCAAAGGGTTTTCTGATAAAAGAGCCCCCAATTCACTTTTATGGGGCTAACAAGGTGTCCCCCCGTTGTTCCGTATGGTACATTACATTGATTTTAACAATTTGAACCATTTCCCACTGTTTTTGCCTGTGACTGACATAATGTTATTATCTATATTACAGTACTTTGATTGTAACCATTACAACCATTGCCCCTGCTGTGTCTGTCTGAATACCGACATCTTGCAATCATCTTTATTATGGTCCATTGACTTTAACCATTAATTGTCGCTGTGCTGTATCTGTCTGAAATCCTCATCCTGGAATCTTCTGTCTTATGTTGCATTGGTTTTTACATATAGCTTGTGCCTAGGTTACTGAGATATTTACATCCTATTGTCTTGTTTGATCAGAAAGTTGAAGGTATCTTGTTGGCTCTGGACTGTCTTAGGCAGGCCATACATTATAAAATGCTGAAGGAAAGAAAATGGCTTGATTCCCTTATCAACACAGTCAGTGTTAATGGGGGAATCCCCCCACTCGAATAGCACTATTGTATTCAGCAGGCAGGGAGCCTTCCCCGCCAGCAGAATGCAATAATCACTGCTTCTTGGCTATGAGGATGGATATCTTATTACTTCCTATAACTTCCTATAACTCAACCTTTCCAAAGCTGAGCTCAAATATAACTCCCTACTCTAATCTGCCCAGCTATCTCCTATTCTGTCAACCTTTAGGTGGTTCCTGAAAGTCCCACTCTTCAGGGAAGACCATCTTGCCTCTAACTGGTAAGGGTGTTACCTCCCTTTTAGAGTGTAAGCTTTTCTAGTATTGTATACCGTCTCCCCTAATTTTGTGAAACTGATGGTGCTATAAAATTCATGAATATAAGTAATAATGTCTTTTTTACCTGTACTAGGTCTTGGTAATGTCAACCAAGACCTGTTATGGGTTAAACTGCTGTAGGTCCACTAAGGATTCTCTACAGACTGTACACAATGCAAAAGTTTCCTTTGCTGGTCTAAAGTGCTATGTTCTCTATTGTGAATGTTAACTGTCATAGTGGAATATTCTTATGGCTATTTTTCTGTTAGGATTGTTAAGGAATGTTACATTCAAATTAAATCTGCCCCCTAAGTTATCTGCAAAAACACAAAGTGGTAGGGCCGGTTCACACCTAGGCGATCCGACTTCAGGGGTGACTTTGCTAGGCGATTTGAAAGAGACCTCAGAGCTACTTTGGGCATTACAACGCGACCTGAAGCGACCTCCATGCCAGGTGACTTGGAGAGAGGGAGGGGAGTTGCCTTCAAAAATTATATTTTTTTTCCTGTAAAATCGCTTTAAAGTCGCTTCTTCATAGACGGTGATCTGACTTGGAAGCGACTTCCATTGACTTCTATGCACTCAAATTGCCTAGAAGTCACTTTGAAATAGTACAGGAACCTTTTCAGAAGTTGCTCTGAAGTCGGAGCGACTTGAGTAGCGCATATTAAGATGGCTCCATTCATTTCAATGGGATTTCTGATGTCAGGCGATTTGAGGCGACTTGGGGCGTGTGAACCGGCCCGTAAGGTGTTGGTGGGTGACCCCACACATCAAGTATCACATTTGAGTGGTCTGACAGATTATGGATTATCAAGAATGCTACTAATGGAAATGTAGCACATTAAATTCACTAGAAGGTTTTGTCTTACCCCAACAAGACATTTCAGTTCCTCAGGAGTAACTGCTGACATTGCGCTACGTTGATGGACATGTGTGATAGCTCCCAATCCCTGAGGCTGGACACGGACCTCACCCATGGCAGCCTATGGAACACACAAACAAAGACGAATGGATCAGGCACAAGGCCACTCTTTAGTTTATTTAAATCCCATATCTGGACAAAATAAAAACCTCAACTATTGCCAATCAAAAAAAAAAAAACAACCTGACCATTTCCTTTTTTCGCAAAACCCTTTATTACTGTACCAAAATCCACCACTATTGTGACCATTTGTGGCATCCTCTCTCTTGCCTCCTCTCCCGCCACACTTCTTCTCTCCCCATTCCCTTCTCATTCGATTTTCTCTTTTCTCCTGTTACTGTTTTCTCTGTCTTCTTTCTCTCTCTTATTTTTTTCCTTCTTTTCTCGTTTTCTCTCTCCCACACTTTCACACTCATTTCTATTTCTTCTTCATTTTCCTCCTTACTAGGTTTTTCACTCCCTGTGAATACTTTTTCTCTTTTCTTCCTTGCCCGTTGCCAATCTCAAACTTACTTCTCTTCCGGTCTGTTTTTCTGGCAACCCTTTCCTCTCTCTTTCATTCTCTCCTCTCTATTTCTCCACCTTCTACTTTCTTTTTCTCTTTTTTCACTTCTATCTCATCCTCTCCCCTTACCCTCTCATTCCTTATCTAACTGTTATTTTTTTACACCCTTTATCATTGTTTCTTTCTTCTTGCTCCATCTTTTCTTATTTTATCTCCTTGTCCTTCTTCTCTCTTTCTGTTTCTCTCTCTGTCTCTATTTCCTGCACATCCTCTCTTTCTTCTTTCTCTGTCTTATTATCTTATTTTGTCTCCTTAGGCATCCCATATATTATTAATTTTCTTTTTAGAAGGTTGAACAAAAAAAAAAAAATGAAATTGCTTCCCCCATCCACACATTCAAGGTGGATGGGGGAATCAATCCCGCTGAGGCCTTGTATTGTCACAGTGGGGAGACTTCCCCGCTGTCAGAATACACCGATCAGTGCTGACAGCTATAGCTGGCGCCGCTGATCGGGAAAAACCTGACAAAGTGACTGTACAGAGGTTGATCGGTGGATCTACTTCTGTACAATCACTGACCCCATACATGAAGCAAAATTTGGTTGGTCCCTGCTGGACTGGCTAACTTTCGATCCTTGAGTGGCTTGTTTTATCCTTGCTTCTTCTCTATCTCTCTCTCTCTTTCCAGCGCATCCACACTCTTATTTCATCTTGCTTGCCTGTTGCCTTCTAATCCTGGTTCTTATCCCTTGTCACAATTCCAACACTCTACCTTTCCTCACCCTCTTCTCCTTCTCTTTCTCCTATTTTCTCCCATTGTCATGTTGTTGTTTTTTTGTCTCTCTCCCTTTCCATCTTTTTACCTCTTAAGCCCCGTACACACGGGGCGACGATCGCATACAACAGGTCCTACTCACGACCGTTGTATGCGGAATCGATCGTTCAAATGCGCGATTTGAACAGTCGAACATACGACGGTCGTGCAAGGGAGTTGTATGAGCAGACTAGAAAACTTGGTCGTACCAGCAAGCGCTCATACGACCGTTGTATCGTGTGTACAGAGCAGTTGGTACAACAAGTTGTACTGTGCAAAACACGCATGCTCAGAAGTCAGGAATGGCTGGATGCAAATTACATGCACCTGAACGTTCTTCTGCGGTCGTACCATCGGGTAGTGCAGTCAGTATGCTACATACAACAGCCAACATACGATTTGACACGATCGTACGTGCGATCATCGTCCCGTGTGTACGGGGCTTTACTCTCTTCCTTTCCCCCTGTTACATTATCCCCTATCTGGCGCTTTCATTCTCTTTCTCTCTCCACTATATATATATATATATATATATATATACACATACAACAGTTCTTCTATCAAGCATGTGTTGGCCTTTATAAAACCCACGGTACCCTTGTCCAGACTGAGTCTTTGCACTGTAAGACAGTCAAACACCGCTTCTGCCCATTGCCCCATCCCAACATCAGAAGAGTCTTACCTGTAGAAGATCAATGTACTCTTGTGTGTTCTGCTTTGAGATGTGACAACTTACCTTAAATACTCCAGCTACTTCTGTAGAATTTACTAGGGGAATTCCATCTTTTATGACCACTTCAGAAATATACAAGAGCAGTCCTGAATGTTTAATACAATTTTTTTTCCTGATTTCCTTATGGTACTCCATGGCCTTGACTTGCAGGCTCCAGTTTAGAAGAGAGGTTATACAAAATTGCAGAGGTAAAATACCATGAACTTCTACTGCTCTCATGTATAATTATCCATGTAAACTGTATATGACCGCAGTTTGGCGGACCCCTGACCATCACACCTTTATGAGCTTGTTGGATATCGCATTCCAAAACCCTGTCCATTAATATAGATTTGGCCCTGCTATACTTTACTTCTCTGGGCTTTCTACAGAAT
>BLSH010068643.1:697265-716276 GCA_018402905.1 Glandirana rugosa
GGTCACCCGTGCACTCTTCGCATTCGTGTCTCCGGTAGTATACTGCCGAAAGGTCTTGATCGACTGGCGCGACATTAGTAGTAAGCCGATATCGCGTCAATCGTTAACCAATTTTACATTTCTTTCGCCGTCCTCCTAAGGTAAAGAGGCCTACCCGTCCGTCTCCTATAGTTTGTTTGCACAGCCCCAAGTTTGTTGCAGCAGGAAAAATGGCCTTTTAGTTTTCCAATAGTGCAGACAGCTGGAGTTCAGGGTAAATCACGCCATTCAGCAATGTAGATCCATCATCCAGCATCGCTTAATGATCTGATGCTGATGCTGCATTGCAAATGACAGTGCCTGGCCAACTGCTGAATGTAAATAAAATGACTAGGGAAATAGGTGACATCATGGATCAAATAGGATAATTTCGGAGATCCTTGCCGCTTTCTTTACATTTTAACCAATTGCTAACTGCGCTATAGCCGAATGATGATTACAGCGCGGTCAGCTAGTTCTGGAAAGCCGTCATATGATGGCCTCTGTGCTTACGCTTCTCACGTGCCCACTGGGGCGCACTGCCAGAAGCATCTGTGATGGCTCGGTCCTTGGTAGCCAGCGCATTATGAATCAGGGTAAAGGGCCAATGACAGCGGCCCTTTACAGCATGATCGCTCTGTCCAATGACAGAGTATGTAAACAAACCAGGGTCATGCCTAGTTCAGCTCTATCCTCTCCTCACACCAATTAAACGTGTGAGGAGAAGCAAGAAATCTGCGCAGCAGCGTGAGTTGATGGATTATTTCTGTGCCCTGCAGTGCTTGCCAGTACAGTGCTCATCAGTGCCCTAACAGTGCCAGTACACTGCCCTAAAATGCAAACACAGTGCCATCAGTGCCTTAAAAGTACCACTACAGTGCTTATCAGTGCCAATACAGTGCCACTAAAGTGCTTATCAGTGCCCTGCGGTGCCACTGCAGTGCTCATCAGTGCCGCTACAGTGCTCGGTGCCATCAATGCGTGCTTATCAGTGTACATCAGTGAGTGCTTGTCAGTGCCACTACAGTGCCCTATTAGTGTCCATCAGTGCCACACTATCAGTGGATTCTCATCAGCACCAGTCAGTGCTGCCTCATCAGTGCAGCGCATTAGTGCACCCTTATCAGAACCCAGCAGTGCAGCCACATCTGTCCCAGTGTCCCTATCGTAGCAGCTTGTCACCAGTCACCAGTATGGTGAAAAATATTTTTTCCAGTGAAGAGGCCTACCAACTTTTAAGCAGTGATGGCTGGTGCAGTTTTAAGATGGGGGGGGCGCAAGGTTTTGCAGCCAGCCAGTACACTGGTATTGCCACCAGCCAGTACACAGGTATTGTCTGTACACAGGTATTACACAGCCAGTGCACAGGTATTGCCAGTACACAGGTATTGTCTGTGCACAGGTATTACACAGGCATTGCCAGTACACAGGAATTACACAGCCAGTACACAGGTATTGCCTCCAGCCAGTACACAGGTATTGACAGCACACAGGTATTGCCGCCAGCCACTACACAGGTATTGTCAGTACACAGGTATTACAGAGCCCAGCAGCACAGCAGTTAATACTTACCTCAGAGGGACTCGTCAGTCTGCTCTCTCTCCCTTGGTCAGTGGGATCACAGGCATGCTTGCGTGCAGTCCAAGCACCAGCACGCCTGCTAGTCCCGCCCCCGCTCCTGACCAATCAGTTACTGTCTGGAGGACAGTGACTGAGGCCAGAGCCAATCAGTGTATAGATGTGCGCCTGTCTGGCGTACATCTATGCACTTTAATGGCTGACCAATTAGCTTTGGGAATTGCTGTCAGCTGACAGCAAATCTCCCAAAAAAGCCGGGACAGCCATATACCAGCACACCATTTTATTATTTTTTTTTTATAAGGATCAGCAGGGGGAGGGCGCGCACTAGCACCCTCTATGGAGGAGCTGCCGCTGCTTCTGAGCTTGACCGATGAGAGCAGCAGGGAGCTCTCTGTGTCCGAGTCCGATTCTGATTTTGAACCCATTTTAAGCAGTGGGTCTGCTACAGAATCGGAGGAGGAGGTAAGTGTGCCCACCAGAAGAAGGCATTCTGGCGAGGAACTGGCTACCACAAGTACAGCAGTGCCATCCACCAGCAGCGCAGAGGCATCCACTAGTAGTGGAGTGGCATCCACGAAAAATGGAGTCTCTCTACGAGAAAGGCCAGGCACTAGTGGGGTGTCATCTCTGCTCCATAGGAATAGGACCCATGCCAGCCTTAACTATGCCCTTCAAAACTCTCTATGGATTCCTCCTAACTCATGAGCAGCGAATATTCCCCCTTTTACCGTCCAGCCAGGTGTCCAGGTGAACAAAGAATTTTGCCCCATTGATTTCTTTAATTTAATTTTTACCAATGACTGATTATCCTCAATTGTAACCCTATGTAACGTATATGCCCAACAATTCATATCAAGCAACCCAGCTTCAAGCTACACCCATCCCTATGAGTGGAGAAAACAGTATTTCAATATAGGACTCACAAAATGAATATATTATACGCCTACTGGTCCACCCACCCCATGCACCACATGCCAGTCTACTCATCCATTATGCCAAGATCAAGATAATAATGATTATGTGGTTCCTCCATTACAATGACAACACCCAGTCAGGGCAAAAGGGGCAGCTGCCCTGGGCCCTGTCATTGTTGTGGGGCCCAAAGCAGCTTGCCAATTATCTTGGTTTATATTCCCTTGTCCTTTGAAGTTTTAGTCCTGTGCTGTGTCCCGATATCTCAATGTGAAGTGCCGCTACGAATGCTGCCCAGCTCTGCCCTATTGTGTACAGATGACTTACCTGCAGACCCGGTGTTTACATGTAAATAACCGGCGTTGATATGTAAACAGTGGCGGCCAGCAACATTCATATGTATATCATGCCCCCCTGAGGTCATAAACACCATCACCTATACTGAAGGCTGCCCACTGGGGAGGGGCATGCTTGAAAGTCCTGCCTGCAACTGTGGTCATTAGCATCAGCCTGTTCTGCAAAGATAAGCAAATTGGTGGGGGGAGGGTAGTGTGGGGTGTGCAGAGGTAGGCAGAGGCATTACAGTTTGGGGTGCACAGGTGAGCAAGGAGGGGAGGTAAGGAAAGTGGGTGCAAAGATGAGCAGAGGAGGCAGGTAGAGTTAAGGGGAGGGGGTGAGGGTTGGAGTGGAGAGGAAGGGGGAGGTTTGGGGTACAAAGGTTTTAAGATGCAAAGGTGTACTGGCAGGATGGATAAAGATGTAGGTCGTGTGTAGGGCAGCCCATTAATTTCGATGGGCTGCTTAATGCTCTAGAAATGCAGAAGAAAGTCCCTAACCCTTTTTCAACATCACATGGTGCCACAGCACGTCAGATGCATGAGGGTGTCATTAACAATTGATGGCACTGCGGTGTACCTGGTAAATGGCAGCACGTTTCTGTGGTGTCAGGAAAGCGATTTTGCGTTCGACACACAAATGGGAACACAGGGGCTAAACGTCCCAATTACGGTGGTCAGTGTAAATCTTCTCATTACATTGGGGCTTTGTGTACAATCCTTTCTTTCACGCCAGTGTGAAGGTCCCCATTACATTGGTGATCAGTGTAAATCCCTCCTTACATTGGTGGCCAGTGTTGAAACTCCTCTTTATATTGGTAGTCAGTGTAAAAAAAATCATCAGCATTGCAATTGATCACGCTCTGCCCTTCCCCCAGCACTGCCACGGATCACATGAATTTTAGGATCCCTAGGCATTTTCTGTCTATTGATGAGTCTGCTCACCTCCCCAGTCCATGGTGTGCAGGCAGTGAGGAGATGATGTGCTGCAACCTCTAGCAACTAATCAGTGAGCTGTAATGTGTCCTGTAACCTCTAGCAACCAATGGCAATTGCTACCTGATGATTCAGTAAACTGATTTTGAGTCTAGCTGTTACTTTATGTCTCAGAGCAAGTTGAGAGTAAAGCCTCGTACACACGGTTCGACGGTCGTATACAACAGGTCGTACAAATGACCGTTGTACGCGAAATTGATTAGTACAGCCGATGTACGATGGTCGTACAACAGAAGTTGTATGAGCAGACTAGAAAACATGGTCGTACCAACAAGCGGTCTTACGACCGGTGGATCATGTGTACAGAGAAGTTGGTCCAACAAGTTGTATTGTGCAAAACATGCATGCTCCGAAGTCAGGAATCCCCAGACAAATTACACGCACCTGAACTTTCTCTTTATACGTTCATAACACGTCACTACGTTCGGCTTGGTCGTACAATCGTGTAGTGCATGTCAGTATGCTAGATACAACAGCCAACATACGATTTGAGCCGTTCGGTAGTACGACCGTTGCACCATGGGTACGAGGCTTAAAATTGCATGGCGGTGAGGGACCCAAGAAAAGGTTTGCCCAGGGGTCCACTCAATATTAAAAGACAGCCTTGCTCATGTTTACGCAGGATTCCTGGGATCTTGGCAGGGAGGATTAGGTCACCCCCTGCACTACAACAGTCAAGTTAAAGTATAACTAAAAGGCATACATTTAATTTTGGGTAGAGCACAGAGTTAGAATGAGTGTCAGTTTTTATTACTGAAGAAAAAGTAAACAGCACTGACCTCCCCTTAACATGTAAACATTGCTATATAAAGTGCTTGCAGTGAAAAAATGCCGTGCTAAAAATGAATAGGGCAAAGAGTCTTTGTTCTCTTTTTCTTCCTTCAAATGGTGGTCCCGGTGCATCCACTTGATCACAGAAACCGGATATATCTCAGATTTGTTGGACTTGTTAACCTTATGGTAAAACAAGTCAGAACAGCCTTTAGGTCTCTTAAAGGGGGGAACCTTTCCCTCTGATAGTGATGGGTCCTTCTGTTGCCACCGTGGTTTCTGGTGAAGTAATCAAAATCGAAAGCTCCTCATGGTGGGATATCGTTTTAAAAAACGTATTGTATAATTACATCAAAAACATTTTTTTAATAAAAAAAAAAAAATCCAGAGTGTCCTATTGTGCCCCTTGCATTATGGAGGAGTCGCCCACTGGTGACATTCCTTAGCGTTCTTTCCTCCCACTGGGGCTCCGTTTTGAGAACGTTGCATAATCTGATGAAACGCGCCAAGCTTGATTCCACACGCCAGAGCCCCAGAGGGAGGAGAGAGCGCCAAAGAACGTCACCAGTGGGCAACACCTCCATAATGCAAGGGGCACAATAGGATACTTTGGATTGTTTTTATCCCCTTTTTTTTATCTTAAATGCTTTTAAGGTTGGAAGTATACAAAATATTTTTAAACCAATATTACACCATGATGAGTTTTCCATTTTGATTACCTCCCCACAAATGTCATCACCAGAAACCACAGTGGCAACAGAAGGACCCATCGCCATCTACGGCAGAGGGAAAGGTCCCCCCTTTAAGAGACCTATAGGCTGTTCTGACTTGTTTTACCATAAGGTTAACAAGTCCAACAAATCTGATGAGCGATACATCTCTCCAGTTTCTGTGATCAAGTGGGCACCATTTGAAGAAAGCACTTTCAAAAGACTTTTTGCACATTAAACTGTTGCACTATTCATTTTTAGCACGGCATTTTTTCACTGCAAACACTTTATATAGCAATGTTTACATATTAAGTTTACCCATAGGAGGTATATTAAGAGGGTAATAGAAAAAGGTCAACAGCGCCGATCTCCTTCTATAATATTGGTTGCTCTACAAGCAACCCTCACAAAGCAGCAGTTTATTCATTTGGTAAAATTGTGGTTCAATACATCCCTAATTTCTGGTGCAATTGCACACAGTTTTTATTGCTGTCTGTGCCCCCGTTAAGGAGATTCTCCCTCTATGCATACTGTTTACCATCAAGTGAGTTTAAAAATCCCAAAATTTTGGGTTGTCCCCAGAAAATTTGGTGGAGGGTTGGCCCCTTAGTACCAGTGAAGGGAACTCTTAAGGTGTCAGCATGCCAAGACATTGGAGAATTTCATGCTCCCAACTTTGTGGGAACAGTTTGGGGATGGCTCCTTCCTGTTCCAACCTGAATGCGCACCAATGCACAAAGCAAGGCCCATAAAGAAATTGATGAGAATTTGGGGTGAGGAACTTGAGTCCTGACCTAAACCCAATAGAACCCCTTTGGGATGAATTTAAGCGGAAACTGAGGCAGGCCTTCTCTCCAACATCAGTGCCTGACCTCACAAATGCTCTTCTGGAAGAAGAGTCAAACATTCCCATAGACAGTCCTAAACCTTGTGGACAGCCTTCCCAGGAGTTGAAGCTGTTATAGCTGCAAAGGGTGGGCCAACTCAATATTGAACCCTATGGACTAAGGCTGCGATGCCATTAAAGGACTATTTTAATACCTGTTTTGAGCCTTCAAAAAGGTTAGGTGATTTTACATTCCTTGCTTGAACAGGTTTTTTTTCACTTTCTACACTAAAAATGTGAATTTGCTTTTCCTCTTTACATTTTACAGGTAGACTGCCATCTGACATGGTGAGAAACCTTACAAGAGAAATGTAGTGGGCTCACCGACCCAGGGAGAGTCAACATTCCTCCTTAGGGCGCAGGTTACTAGGCAAGATGGAATGATGGGCACCAGTCACTTAAAAATTAAGTTTTATTTCTCTTAACAGGAGCAAGGGGAGAGGGTTGGGGCATAGGACACCCTTAGGCAAATTCAATAGCAAATTGGCTGACTGCAGCAGTGTTAACCGTCAGGATTTTTACTGGCAGCCAGTAAAAATAGGCACTTTTCTCCTGCCACTAAATGCCAGTGAAAGGAAAAGGTTGCTAGTAAAATATGGCTGTGATGCCCTGATCAGAGCTGTGCATTGAGAGCCAACTGAGTCCTGTCTCTGAGCTACTTACTAGATCGATATTCTTTTTTTTTTGTCCTATCTACCTTAAAGTAGAAGCACTCTCCCAAATCAACATTGGTTAGGTTTAATCCTCACACTGCTAGCATTAGTACATAGATGGGAAAATATTTTTTTTTACATTTCTTCAGTTACTTCCTGGTTTCTTGTCTAGGCAAATTGTGTCATACATTCCAGGAGGTGAGGATGGGTTTGCTAAAGCACACTCTTGCATGTATGCCTAAGCTAAGGGCAGATGGATTTCAGAAGGTAAATGCTACATGAATCTGCCCTTACTCAAGATGGCCATAGCCAGAAATGCTGGGGAATTCTCAAATAAAGCAAAGAGACATGGATGAACAGGGGGAGTTTGCTTTGAATAAAAATGTAGTGTTTTGTTTTTTTTTAGCTGAGATGCAGACACACACACACACACACACACACACACACACACACACAGGTGTGTGTCAGTACATTTTCAGGTGTAAATGGATTTTAAATGGCATTGCATCAGATAACCCATATTCATAAACTTCATTTTACAACATATTTAAAAATTGAAAGCAGCACAGTGTAATATTAAAAATAGAGCACAATGATATCCAAATAAAATATAAAATGTAATCACAACACCTTCTACAGGTGTATTTATTGTACAGGATACTGGAGGTATATAGGTATACACCTCCAGTCTATTGTAGTGTAGACCAAGTAAACCTGTAGAAGGTGGTGATTAGATTTGGATCAGATTTAGATATTGTGCTGTTTATTACACTGAGATTTTTTTTTAAATAAATGTTGTAAAATAAAAAATGGTTTACGAATATTGTTCATCTGCCATTAAAATCCATTTACAAGCAGGGCTAGTCCTTGCACCTAGTTTTCCCTATATAAAAAGTTTGGATAGTGTTGCATTGCTAAAAGGTGGGCATACATGGGGGGGGGGGGGGGGGGATTTGCTTGAGCTGCTTGAGCATTAACACTTGTCAGCTCCTGCTTTTGCATCATGTCCCATTGACAGAAAAGTGTCAGGTGGTCGAACCTTGTTGAGCAGGAATGGCCACAGATCAAAAATTTGCCTGGTCCCTGCTGAACCAGCCCCATTTTGATTAGTGTATAGCATTTGTTACCCAGTCACAGCACTGAACATGGCCCTGGTAATGATGGGCTATATGCAAAGCAAGTATTCAAGTACAGTTTCAGTAATTAGGTTTTCCATACCATGTGCAAAACTCTTAACCCAAAATGAAACAGAAGATCAGAATTTTATATCAAACGTTTTATTAGTCTAAAGCTCATTAGGAAGACAATTTGCTCAGGACACATTTTCCAATCCAAGTGACAGTAGCAGCAGTCAGCACCAGACTAACGGAAGCTACCGTCACCAACATCCACAACTGTATAGGTCTGGACTCTTGAGATATCCTGGAATGGTCACTTCGACCTGTTCTGGGGGCTGACCAATCCTGTGCTTCAGTCACCAGGAGGGGACCAAGAGTGGCCAGGCCAAGTTCTTCTGAATGATGACCTGCAAAAATGTTGAGTTTTAGAGAGCAGTAAAGATAAGTAGTTTACCAGGGAGTTAACACTTTTCAGGGTCCGTTTTAGAACATTACTCCTACATTCTCAATCTTGAAGAGTCACAGATCAGTTGGAAAGGATTGCATTCCAACAAATATCCAGTGATACCCAAGTAGAAGAAAATGCAATTGAGAAATAAGCATACCAGTCATATTTTCTGATTGTGTTGAGGCCTTCACCTGATCAATACAGGGATGTGGTTATGACAAACTACAATCCAGCTGTAAATATCTGGTTTTCCATCTGTCCTCAAGGGGCCAAGCAATTGAAAGCTATGGAGGCTCCTGTGCTTTTCCACAACACATTGATACATTTGCCTTGACAATGGGGATGGGGATGTTTGCTGCAAGTTGCAGGACTCCTCTTAGAACATACTACTTCTAGGACTCTTGCGTGAGTAAGCAGCTACATTTTATGTTAAAGCACTTCAGTTGATTGATCCTGTCAGGAGTTGCTGTCGTAGACTTGTACGATAGTGAGTCCTAGAGCTTGCACAATCAGTTACTATGTTTTGTCATTCACCCTGACTTCACTGGATGTTTCCTTAGGTAATGGATAAGGGGAAAAAAAAAAAAAAAACCCTTGGGACTTTAAAAGGGAAGACCAACACCATAAGAGTAGACCAATTGTCATAAAAAATACATTTTATTAAATATTTAGATTGCCTAAACATTGGGCTTCACATAAAATACATATATGTACATACATGAGATGCATAATGATTGTGACATAATACATTTAAAATACAAAAACAGTAATACTTATACAACCACCACTCTGTTTCAAAGAGAACAAAGGGAACCCAATGTGAAGCCCAATGTTTGGGCAATCTAGAATCTTTAATAAGAATTGTATTTATGACAATATTGGTCTACTCTTATGGAGTTGGTCTTCACTTTAAAGTGACAAGTGGGTTTTTCTTTTCTCTAATCTATCATAGGGATGCGGGTGGACCCTCCATCTCTGGTGTTTTTTGCACAGCAAATAGTCTTTTCTTAGGTAATGACTGGCCAAGTCGTAACTGCAGGCAGCAGCCTCAAAACATGCAATTTTCGAAGGTTAGCAAGAGCAGCTTCCAATACCAATTCTGAGGCTTCAAACTCACCAATGTCTCTCTTCCAGTGTCCTCTTCCAAATGATCCAGAAAACCAGCGTTCCCCAGAAGGGGCACTGCAGGTTCCTGTGTCACAGCACCGGCAGATTTCACTGGAACCTTCCACAGCAGACCAGCTAGGAGCAAGAGTGATAGTTATTGCAAGAAGATTAAAGCAGAACTTTATCCACAACTTGATAAAAACCATGATCTTTAGCAAGTACATACACCCCACATTATGCTACCGAAGTTAGTGTGCTGTATATTGCCTCCAGCATTGCTTCCGTTTCTTCTGGCTGGAGGCTGCCATTTTGCTGAAGTCCAGAGCCCCTGAGCATCAATAAATCATAACGCTGAACTAAACCCATCTGATTTAATGGTTTCAAAACCATTCCATTCCTGGAATGCCAGGACTGCTAACTGTCACATTTGCTTGTGTCCTCAATCAAATAGCGGCTGTCATAACTGACCACATGTGCAAGACCATGGCAGTTGCAGAAAGCAGCTTCCTTGGCTAAAAAAAAATAAATAAAAGAATCAAGAGCAACTGAGCATGTTGAGCATCTGCAGAGCAGGGTGAGAACATTACTGGATTTTAAACAGTATAGACACTTTAATGTCTGGCATAGCTATACCTGGAAAAGGGGCCAGACTGACGTGATCTAGCAGGACTTAGTTTTCTGATTAAAGTTCCACTTTAAATCTTGGAATATAAAAGGTCAAGTAGCACCATTTACCAAAACCTGCTAATAGCATGCCACATTTTCCAACTCACATTGACAGATTGCCTTGCTGGATTTTACAATTTGTAGTGTAGCACTACCCCCAAAGGGGCTACTGAGAGCATACCTAGGTCTCCCAAAGTAGTACAGAGGTTGCTAGTCACACAAGCAGTCCCATGCACACTGATAATTCAGGCTCAGTCTTTCAGACTGACAATTCAGAATGTTAACAGAAGTGGTGTTAGGGCATGGGTTACCCCCAAACACTTGCATGGTAACAGGAAGATTAGTTTCTCCAAGCTCCCATACACAGATTCTGTGGAGGGCGCAGGGAGTGGCCAGTACTTAGACCCTATAATTAGGTCTCAGTCCATAGCTCTGGCACTTACATCCCAAAAGCACAGTTACAAAGGACCACTGTTCAGTGTCAGTACTCAACTCAAAGAACAGCTGCACACCTACCGGACACTCCTTTGAGGGAGACCATCCTTCTCCAGACCAGATCTCATAGGGTGAAAGCCAACAGCCAGGTCTATTTACAATGTCTCAGTAGCTGTCTGCTAAAGGCAGATCTTCAGCGCAGGAGACTTTTCACGGTTATCTGTACCAGAACTTCAGGGCAGTGCAGTCCAGCAAATACTTTGGCAATTCTTCCCCAGGCCCTCAGCTCAGCACCTGCAGAGCCCCAGACTAACCTTAAACTTAGCTCAGCTGCCCCTAGGGGCAACAGCCCCCCCCCCCCAAGGCATAAAGAACAAACTTGTCAGGCCACCTGCACATTCATCACCTCCTCAGCCACCTTCTGGATACACATTCTCAGGGATTGGTTGGGGCCAGATAAATATTCAGCTGATAATCTTAGTCCCTATGCTCTGGAAGCTTCTTCCAGTGGCAGGGGGAAGCAATCAAACTGCTCAGGAAACCCTGATCACACAACAAATCTGCTCCACACACTGAAGGGAAAAAACCAAGTTGTACCTAGCTGGAAGGTTGCAACAGTGGTATTGGATAAGCTTTTCCCCAGCCTCTACTGCCATAAAGTACAGGTGCTGGACAGTGTTGAATACATAATTTATAAAGGTTATGTTAATCAGTCTAAGTTTTAGATATTGAGCTGAATCTGTTGATTTGTCATGGTTGGTAGGAGATTCACACGTCTTGCTGCAATACAGCACAAGCAGACATGTCTTATGTGTGCTTCTTAAAGCCAGACTTCACCCAAAAGGGTGCCCCCGCTGCCACATTTGGCACCTTTTGGCGAGAGGGGGCTGTTACCTGGTTTTGACCCTCACCACACACACAGCTGGCCCATTCAGAGCACAGCGCGATTTGCTCATGTGCAGTAGGAACACTGCCACTTTACCTTAGCAGAGATGGCACACCTGATACAAGACTGATTGGGTGAGGACACTGCTGGATGCCTGGAGAGGTACATGCCCTAATAAATGTCAGCAGCTACAGTATTTGTAGCTGCTGCCTTAAGTTAAGGGGGCAGAACTCAACTTTAACCACTTCCCAAGCCTTTTCTCGAACATTGTGATTACACTTTTAAATTTGTATTTTGCTAGAAAATTACTCAGAACCCCCAAAATGTTTTTTTAGCAGAGACTCGGGAATAAAATGGCGATCGGTGCAACTTTTTACGTCACATGGTATTTGCACAGAAAATTTTCAAATGCTTTTTTTGGGATAACAGCTTCATGAATTAAAATAGTAAAGTTAGCCCAATTTTTTTTGTATATTGTGAAAGGATGTTACGCTGAGTAAAGAGATGCCCAACATGTCACACTTTAAAATTGCGCACGTGGAATGGCACCAAACTTTGGTACTTAAAAATCTCCATAGGCGATGCTTTAAATGTTTTTACTGGTTACCAGTCTAGAGTGAGGAGGTCTAGAGCTAGAATTGTTGCTCTTGCTCACACACGGCGATACCTCACATGTGTGATTTGAATGCCGTTTACATATGTGGGTGTGACTTACGTATGAGTTTGTTTCTGTGCGCAAACTCATGGGGACGCTTTCATTTTTTTTTTTTTTTTTACACTTTAGATTTTTTTTGACCACTTTTATTCCTATTACAAGGAATGTAAACGTCCCTTGTAATAGGAATAGTGCTACAGGTACTCTATGGAGAGATGTGGGGTAAATAAGAACTCCACCTCTCCTCCAGGCTGGAGAAAAAATTTAAAAAAATAAAAAAAAAAAAAGGGGAGGATGAACTGTCTCGGCCTTTCCTGCCATGTTCACATATTTTCTAAGGCCAGCCTGGACATGACTGCATAACATTGCGCCCGGGTCGCCGAGGAGCATAGAGCCTGTAGCTGCAGGCATCGTTCAGATATTCCCACTCGTGGTCCAGGACATCATGACATCCTTGGGCTGGAAGTAGTTAAAGGCTAGCATGGGGGTGGCCGATTCCTCTGTTAGGTGGAGTTATGATCTTTTAAGAGCCTTCCTTAAAAGTCAAAATCCAGAAGGTCTTCCAAAATAGTTCAGTATTAAGACCTACAGTATTGACAACAGCCCCCCCCCCCCTCCCTATTCTACATCTGGAAGCTCCAGGGAAATGCATCAGGATAGAGTGCAAGTTTAGGCAATAAGTTCTGACCAGAGCTTCCACGATTTGGCTACCAAATGAGGGAGCTGCTGCTCTGCAGTGCTGAACTATTAGCTGCCATTTCAGTAAAAGGAGGGAGCTGCTGAGCAGCAAGAGTGCAATAGACAGTCATGCAGCAATGCACTGTGGGAACTGTAGTCCTGAGCTTGAACTACATTGCCAGAGGAGATTGCTGGGAGGAGGGCTGTATAGGATATGGCTTCCTCTTGCCGTGAGAGAGACCACTGTCCAGCGTACACCGCCCATTGCAGCATAACAGCAGCCTGAGCAGTATGAAGTGCTGAGTTCAGGGGTGCCGACAGCCAGAGTCACCTGGTTGCAGAGCAGACTAAGTCGCTGTGTGACTGGATGGCGAGGTGCAATTTCGTTGCTGTGGGGGATTTCCAATCTGGTTCTAGAGAGACTGAGCCCTTGAGGAATTGACTATACAGCCATCTTTTAAACAAATGCTGCCTGCAGGTTTGACTGGAACTGTTTTCATGCACCAATGACACAACTGGGCCCCAATGCTGACTGAAGTTAGGACTAAAAAATAACCAATTTACAGCTGCTAGAGATACCTTTGTCTATTGTTTATGCTCAGATGTACCTCAGGGGACATTGCACCACATCGTTGGCATTCGCTAGTTATATTAGTCACATTGCAGTTTAATGTGTATATGCGCGGTTTATTGATTCAGAGTTAGTGAGTTAAAACTAAAAGCAAAACTTTTTGGAGAGAGTGGAGATGGATTAGAACACCTATTACATTTTTATTGCTTAACATTTTCCATCACCCTCTATTTTTCATGTTTACCATCATTAAAAGTGAAATAAACAAAAAAAAAACAAAAAAAAAAAAAATAAGGGGGGGGGGGGATGGGGGGGATCTTCCAATTGGGACTCCTAGTTCTAGTGACCTGGGGGGCCCCCCCAAGGGATGCCCTTAATTTGCAGGGATTTCCCCTCACCTATTTTATCTATGGGACAAGTGATGTTAAATCTGCCCAATGGGACATAGATTGGGGAGGGAGCCCCCCCCAACGGAGGAACCGCCCAAAGGGGTTATAGCCCTCCTTTACTCTATGCATGTTAAAAAAAAAAAATTGCATATAGTTTTATTTAATGACAGTCTAGTGGTACAGAGCTGTTATCTTCGCATGTAGATTATATTGTCTAGTGGACTGGCTGAACCTACCTTCTGTGGGTTCATTTATGCTCAAACCACCGTTCCATTTTAACCCGTACCAATACGTTAAGACTATTGGTCAACATTGCCTTGTCTATTGGGTCTTTCCTGGCACCAATTTATATCCAAGTTAAAAAGGAATATATACTGGTGTTCTTACAAGTGCTTGCAGTAGCTTTCATTTAACCAGGCATGTCTGAACGGCTAAGGTTGTGTGGAGTTGAGGCGCAGAAGACAGATTATAACAATCGAGGGGTGGCTCATGTGGTCCTCGAGAGCCAAAATATTGTACAAAGGTCACCTGCTTGTGGCTTTGCTGTAGGAACAGGCTTTGTTCATCGAGTCAGGGACTTGGGTGGCTGCAGTAACTCTCAGCTGACACGTGATGTAGATCTAGAACAAAGAGCAATAAATTCTTCAATTGAAGTAGCACAAGTAAAAATTTCAGAAGGATGTGTTCCAGTAGCCCTTACCATAGATTCATTCACATCCTGAAATCGGAAAGCATCAACAGTGAACTGTAACGATTCTGGATCAATTCTTGGAGAGATGAAGGCTGAAGAAGAATCCTCCTTCCCATCCACCAAGCACCTATAGAACAGAACCATTCAGAGTTTGACATCAGAGAAACCCCACCTCACTTTACCTGATGAACGTACCCATTAGCATTAATGATCTCATATTGAGGAGACGAGTTTGGGTCAGGAGATATGGTGGCCACACATCTGTCAACAAACAGGATCAGACTGATATGGTTATGAATGTTCACAGAGGCTTCTATGTAGAGGATATCACCCAATTGGTAGACAGTGGAATCTCTGGGGCCACTCCAGTCATCTGTAGACCAACAAAATTACATCAAATGTAGACTGGGAGCGAACAAGATGAGGATGAGGGTTAGGACCCAACCCCCCCCATTACTGCTCATACATACTTACCAGCCATCAGACGCAGGGAGAAGTTTAATCTCTCTTCATTGGTCACCGTGGTGCTGAATGGAACCCATGTTGGCCTGACAGCCTTGCTGCTCACATTGCCATGTCTGGACATAAGGGAGAAGATATCAGCATTATAGTGTTAGACAAGAACCTATGGTGTTCCCATTTACACCAAGTTAAAAATCATTGGCAGAGTGACCTCATTACTAACCAAGTGCCATTAGCTAAGCTATAATCACAAGCTGAGGAACGTTATGGCAAATAAATTGGAAACTTTGTATTCATGTAGAGCACATACTATTGCCAGCTCCTCAGTGTTAAATTTGCTCTGGCTTCAATGCTTTCCAGTTAACTGGCTGACCAAGTCCAGATACGAAATTCTGACATCAGTTAGCATGATGTGTTGGATCCAACTATAGCATAAAGCTTAAGACCGGCAACTAGCATTTCTAGAAGGCAAGTAAAGGCAGCATGTCATTCACCCTGTATGCACTCACCAAACCCCAGGACCAGGTGGGGATTGCGGTCATGTGAAAATCCAACTTTAAGACCATTCCAACGTAGAGATGAGTCTTCCTGTATGCAGCAATAAAAGTACAGAGTTCCTCTGAAAAGTGCTGTTCCGTGTCACTATACACCTTCGCTTGATATCATTTGCAATTAGGGACACTGCTGAGCATGTGTCCTTGCCACCAGTCCAGTGTACCCCTTACCTCATTTGCAGTAACAGAATGTGGTCCAATCTATACTGGAGGAACAATCACCTGTCCCAGGTACTGCACTTCACAACTCCCCGATGCCTTCAACGCACTGCAAAGTGCAGCAGTCCTCCACAGTACTCATGTGCAGCTAAGAGCAGCCAAGAGCCCCGGATCATGGCCCTCCATCCCTCCCAATTATATCACACATGGGTAGGCTGGATCCAATAAGCCTGGGAACAGCAGCACACAAACATCCCCTACCCCCCTCCCCAGCCTGAGCCAGCTAACCGCTAACATTTCTGTAGGCAACCCACCTTCACCCCCTGTACCTCAAGACAGCTAAGCTTAAATTCCAAATAGCAAGCTCAGTCTTCAGATGTGGGAGCTGCATTAGTGCTGCTTTACAACCTTTGTCTTTGAGTTATGTGCATTTTATCTGTAGCACCCTCTACTGTAGGTAGGTGCTTAGTGGTAAGGTTTTTATAGGCAAGGTAAATTTGGTCAGGCCCAACCTGTGTGCAGTCCTGATTGTTTTGACCTTGGGCAGGGGAGTGGCCTAGTGACTGCAGGTAGCGACACCCCTTGGTAGCCTTTCAGGTCCAGAATGTTCTGGAAAGGGTGGTAAAAAGGAGAGGAGCTGCTCAAGGTATGTTAAGGAGCCCTGACCAATCCCCAACCTGGATTGGCAGGGGGCAGGCCTTCTTAAATACCTGGGATCAGCCCAGTCTGGGGAGGAGAGTTTGGGTGGAAGAGTTGGAGATAGAATAGTGTGGAGGCTGTCAGGGCCTTGAGGGAGCCCCTAGTCTGGGTCAGGTGCAGCCAGGAGGAGAAGAGAGCTAGATCCTGGAGGAGAGGCTTAAGGGAGAGCACTATCAGATCTCCAGGAGGGGAGATACAAGCAATGCACTCCCTGAGAAGCTAGAAGAGGTACACTGTAGCAGATTGGGGTGAGAGTCTGAGAAGGGTACAGGAGCAAGTTGGGACTGTGGTATCACTGTGGCAGTGAAGAGGGCCATTGCAGCCAGGAGGGCTGGCAGGGCCAGGACAAAGATGGGCTGGGAGCAGTAGTCCCATCAGGCTAGCTAGCACACTATGTGCTTTGCTGCACTTTGGGGGCTCGCAGTCCCTGTCTAATGGGCGGCTCAGAGGCTGTGCTAAAGCAACAGCAGGCCTCACCATTTGCTAGCTAGGCCCGAAGTGTTGTGCAGGAGAGGAACAAGGAGTTACCCGAGAAGCAAGCATTGTGCTGGAGAAGGAGAAGAGTTGTATATACTGCTGTGTATATAGAAGATCCCACAAAACTTGATCTGGGGCATCCCATTGCCTTTCCCTACCCCATTCAAATTTAACCCCCTAATAAAATACAAAACAAAGTACTGGCCCGTTTTGTGACTCCAGATGTGCGGATCAGTGTGATTGAGGGTAGAGTGACAGGATAAACCACTACTTTTAGCAACCAAGGGGGCAATGGCTACATATCTGAGAGCAACCTTAGCTTTATACTATTAAAGTGACAGTAAATATCCCTATTCTGCAAAATAAAATTCAAACACATCCACCACTTAATGGATCGATTATTTTTCATGAAAAGGTTTACTGCGTTTCCCTGCCTCCTTGTAATGCCCTTCATGAGCTCTTGAACTCTTCCCTTTACCCACCTCGCTTCAGTTTGGTATGAGCAGTGGGTGTTCGATGGCAGTTATGTGCACTGCTCTATGCACACTACAAATCCCATAGTCCATCTCAGAAGTGATTAAGAGGGTAGCTACGTTCCTACATACAGTGGAGCCATGAGGATGAACAGCCACCTGCCAACAAAAAGATCACAGCAGCAAAAGAAACCATTGCAATAATTCTCTATTGGGCACAGCAGGGATGATCCTACAGGGCAGACACAAAGGCAGCGCCCAATATTAAGCATATTTTCCATTTTTCTTATCAAAGCTTAGCCATTGCTGTCCCAATATCCTTAGCCAGGTTAGATTAGTAAAGGGTAGAGGCTAGCCCAAGGGTGTGATTTCAGTGCCAAAGTTGATATCCATTGATGGAAATCCACCTGAACTAGAATAGTGTACACCAGAAATCACATCCCTGAAACATCTAAACTGAGTCTCAAGGGCACAATGAGATATTGCAGCTTACTAGTCCTTAAAAGTGATGGCTGCTTTAGTTTTCTCCACTTACTTAGGGATCCTTCTAGCAACACTTTGTCCCTAGTGATTACACCCATTGTCCCATATTTATGATGAACAGCATAGCCCTAATATTGTAAAGTGCTGCGCAAACTGTCGGCGCTATATAAATCCTGTAGAATAAGAATAGTCACCCTGGGATAGACTACAGGACACCTCCCCATCCAACATAAGCAGGCAGTATTCTGTAGCAGAGAACTGAGCAGGGCTTATAATGCTGCTTGAGATTTTGGTATATCAGAGGGAAGTTCCAGCACACTTGGTTTTCCAGGACGATCAAAGTAATATTTTCAATGACATTTACTGGACCACAAGTGTAAATTGGGCAGCACAGTGGTCAAGTGGGTAGCACTTCTGCCTAGCAGCACTAGGGTAGTTGGTTCAAATCCCAACCACAGCATTACCTGCCTGGGGGTTGCATGTTCTCATTGTGCCCGAGTGGGTTTCCTCTGAGTCCTCCGGTTTCCTCCCACACTCCAAACACATGCTGGTAGGTTATTGGCTCCTGTCGAATAGTCCTTAGTATGTATGAAAGTGTTAGGGACCTTAGACTAAGCTCCATGAGGACAGGGAACAACAATGTTGGCTTTAAACACTTGATGCTGCCCCATCAAGTTAATTTAGTAGTTTTTATTGCAACCATGAACAATTTACATGTGACCATGTTTGCACAGGTCCTGGTACCACAACTACCATTTGTTACACTGACTAAGATATTTTTGGAGTTTCAAGTGACTGTTGCAATCAAAAACAATTACTATTCACCACCTATGCCTCAGACCTCCACTCCCTCAAGCTTTGTCACCGTCATGTTCTGTACAGGAGATTGTTAATTTCCACTGTGTACTGTGGTCCCAAGAGGACTACAGTACACCGTGTAGGACAAGGTGCATTATACACCTGAAGTCAGGAATGTTGATTTGTCAACCACCATAAACCTTTGAGAGCAAAGATTTGAGGCCCAGGTAAGCATTGCCATTTTGAAGGGAGCCCTTTCCATGGTCCATCACTTAAGAGTTCCCTACGTAGGTCTTAGCAAAGATGTGCATACAAAGGCAAAATCCTCCTAAGACATCGGGGGGGGGGGGGGGGGGGGGGGGGGGGGGGGGGGGGGGGGGGGGGGGGGGGGGGGGGGGGG
>BLSH010068643.1:768705-784240 GCA_018402905.1 Glandirana rugosa
AGGATCGAGGGGCACACATCTCTCATACCTGAGAAAAGGAAGATCAAGCATTTGGGCTTCAGACAAAGCATGCAGGGGAGGAAGAAATTTCTCCAGGTGGCCACGGGTTCCTTCCGCAGCAGTTGGAGTCATACTCTGCCCCCCCTTTCTCCAGTGGCGGGAGAGGGTGGTGATGGGCAGCATCGGTGGGATGTAGGAGAACTTGCTCCTTCCTGTACACCCTGTTAGCTGGGATGACACGGAGTGTTATTTCTGGCAAATGTATGTCATCGCTGTGTGTTGGTTCTGGGCGCAGAGAGGAATGGGAGGGCCAAGCTGACCGAATTTAAAGGCGCAACAGCGTGGGGTTCAAGCGCCGACAGCATGGCATCATCCCATGCTTCAGGAGAGGCAAACACCAGCTCTTACCAGGTAGGCTGGCTGTGCCAGAACTGTTTCCTGGGATCTCTACACACGGGGAGCTAGGAAGTCCCTAGGGCAAACTTCATATTTAGCTTTGGTGGGCACCTCAGGGCTGGGAGGGACAGTAGACAGTCTCAGCAGTAATATGCATTAAAGGCTTCCCTTTTCTCGCCCTCTCCGCTTAGAAGGAACATTCTAAACAGGAGAAAGAAACTACAAAGGCAGAAAGGAAAAAAAAATGTCCTGCCTGCAATACAAGACTTTTTTTTTTTTTTTTTCATACCTAGCTACACAAACATTATGCCCTGCATGTATTGCATCTGTATTGAAAGCAGAGGAAGACTCTCCTTTTTCAAGGGTCCCTTGCTCTTTCAAGGATGAGGTGCAATCTACTTTACAATCATTCTGAAAACTGATTAGAAGTACAGGTTCCAAACAGGACCACCAGTCAACCTGCATGGCTGCCCACCTTAACTACTCTGGCAGCTTTAGGCTCAGGAGAGCTTTTGGAGGGTAGGGAGAATCCCCTTATTACCACTGACCCTGATTCCACCCAATCCTCGGGTCAGGAAGAAGCCTCAATACCCACCAGCTTCAAGCTTTCTCAAGAGAAAGTAATTAAACTAACTGGGGGCAATCCATGGGACCCTACAGACAGAAGTGAAAAGACCCCACTCTCAAAGCACAAGATGTACCAAGGGCTGAACAAAAAGAAGCCCAAAGTATTACCAGTACACAAGTCATTACAGACCTGGACATAATGGTTAGAACCAGAAAGGGGGCCTTCTCAAACAGCCTAAAGAGAAGGTTTCCATTTTATAACCCAGATTCAGTATGGAACCAGTTCCCAAAGCTGGATGCCCCTTTAGCAAAAGTTTCAAAGCATTCAGACCTGGTCTTTGACAACATGAGGCATTTGGGGGACCCTATGGACAAGAGGCGACATTATCCTAAAGAGATCATGGGATACTGCTATGGCCAACCTGAGTCCAGTCTTAGCTACGACCTGCGTAGCCAGAAATTTTGGTTGAAACAACTGCAGGAACATTTTAATGGCGGACACCCTAGGGAAGACTTGTTAAAATCATTCGCCATGCTCTTCAAAGCGGTAGGCTTTATTGTGGATGCATTAGCCGAATTCGTTAAATTGTTGGCCAGATCAGCCTCTCCGTCGGAAAGCCCCCTTGGCTCAAAACCTGGCCGGGAGACACCTCATCCAAGTTACATCTATTTTCAGGAAAATTTCTGTTCATCTCCAAGTTAGATGAGGTCTTGGAGCGTACGGCTGATGGGGGGGAAAAAGACCTTTCCGGTAAAGTTTTTTTGCCCCAAGAAATTTTTTCGTCCCTATAGGGGACAGAATAAGTCGGATTGGAAAAGCCCACAAGATAGGGGAAGGCCGAAAAAACACTGGTCTGGCCAAAGACAAACGTGTTGTTTAACCCTCCTGAAGTTAACCTCCAACAAATTTTGTCAGGGGAGTGATCGAAAGAGGTTCTGCTTTAGAATTCAGCAAAAGGCCCCCCTCAAGACTCTTGATCACGCAATTACTAAGAGACCCAGAAAAGGCCAAAGCCTTGCTGCAGTTGATAGGGGAAATGGTGGACCAAGGCGTCCTAATACCAGTCCCAGAAAAGGAAGAAGGAGAAGGTTTCTATTCTCACATGGTTTTAGTTCAGAAACCTTCAGGCAAATACTGCCTAATCCTCAACCAAAGCCACTAAACGAAGCGATTTTGGTACAAGAAGTTCCGAATGGAGTTGATTTTATTCAATCAAAAACCTGCTCCAGAGAGATTGTTTCATGGCAACCATAGATTTAAAGGATGCCTATTTACACATTCCCATCAGGGAACGCTCCCAGAAATTCCTGTAGATAGCAGTACGAATAGGGGAAGGGACATATCATTTTCAAAGTCGAGCCTTGCCCTTCGGTCTCTCTTCGTCCCTGAGAATCTTACCAAAATCCTGGCAGAAACTCTTGCACCATTGAGACTACAGTCCATAACAGTAATACCATACTGGGACAACTTGCTGTTTATAGCACCAATGAAGGAGAAACTTCAGGAAGACCTAAAGATAGCATAACAATGGTTGTCCCAGTTAGGCTGGATTGTCAGTGTGGAGAAATCAAATCTCTCTCCCTCTAAGGAAATCCTTTTTTTATGGGATACAATATCAATTCAAAGGAACAAAAGATTTTCCTACCACCAGAAAAAATAGACCATATCAGACAGAAATGGCACAAATGCAAGCAAATCTCCCCATCACCGTGAGAGAGATAATGTTAGTCCCAGGTCTCATGACCTCCACCATCCCAGCAGTCAAATGGGCCAGGTTTCCCCAGAGACCATTTCAATCTTTTCTCATTCAAAACCTATGGAGAAAAGACTTGCAGGACAGCGTATACATTCCAGCCAAAACCAAGCAAGCCCTGTGGTGGTGGTGGTGGAGAGACCAAACCAATTTACAGCAGGATGTACTATGGGCCTTCCCAATTTCCCACATACTGACCACAGATGCCAGCAGTTGGGGTTGGGGGGCCCATTTGGATGGGCACTGGGCACAAGGAACTTGGACTCAGAAAAACAACATTCATCCAACTACATGGAGCTCAAAGCTGTGGCAAAAGGAATTGCAGCATTTCAAGAGCAAATCAGAGGTTGGCACCTACAGATCAGATCGGACAACATAACTTCAATAGCTTACCTAAACAAGCAAGGAGGGACACGGAGTCCCATCCTGATGAATAAAGCGCAATATTTTTTTTTTCTGGGCAGAGAAAAATCTAGAATCCCTTTCAGCAATCCATATCAAGGGAACACAGAACAATCTAGCCCATTATTTGAGCAGACAGTATCTCAAGAAGAATGGTCACTAGATCCAAAGGTTTTTGCACAGATAGTGAGGTGGCAAGATGGCTACCTAGCACAAAATGGCTTCACTATAGAAATATTAATTTGAGCTTGTTTCTTTACCTTACATGTACACTGGCATATGGCATAAATAATTCTGATGACTACTGAGACATATGATTTATATATGGAGAACCTGTGGCAAAGCAAGTTCCTGGAAACCAAACCAGATGGCTGTCTGGTGAAGGATGTCCGAAAACCACAAGCAATAAATACATTTGGATGATGACTTCTCGATGAACCATGGTCACAAGACGATTAACACTAAGCTTGCTGTAGATTTTACTAACCTTTGGTTAACTACATCTTGACCCAACCTACCCTTACATACGTCATTTACTGTATTTAGCCTGAATGTGCCAAATTAAAGCAGATCAACTGACTCAAACTTACTTGATTCTGTCTGGTGTCTATGTAGATACATATAATCTTGAATTTGGTATCACTGACTAACAGGTGTCAGGTATCTGTACCAGAGTTTCGATGGAATCCACAACAGTTGCCAGATGGGGACTTCCACAGATCGACTTATTTTCCAAGTCAAATACAAAGCTACAAAATGTTTTCTCGCTAAACCCAAGGGATCAGCCATTAGCAGTCGACACCCTTGAGACCACGTGGGATTTCAATCTATGCTATGCTTTCCTGCCAATATATTTAATCCCAAGAGTCCTGAAAAAGTTCAGGGCAGAACAGACAGCGCTGATTCTCATAGCGCCATACTGGCCAAAAAGAGCGTGGTTTTCAATACTGCTATCATTAACAAGTCAACCACCCTGGATGTTGCCCCACAATCAGAAGTTACTATCCCAAGGCCAAGTCTTTCATCCCAGTCCAGTCATGTTAAACCTAGCAGCATGGTATCTGAAACCAAGATCCTGAAGTCCAAAGGTATCTCAGACAGTGATTAAAACTCTGTTGCAAAGCCGCAAGCCGGTTACAAGAGCAATTTACCAAAAGGTTTGAAAAAGATTTAATTTTTGGTTATCGGAAACAGGAGAAGTTAATTCTCAAACGATTCTAGAAATTTGCAGGAAGGCATTGATAAGGGTCTATCCTTAAGTACAATTAAGGTACAGATCGCAGCCCTTTCAGTTTATTTGCAGCATTCCTTACAGCAAGACCCACTCATAAACAGGTTCTGCAAAGCAGTTTCTAGGCTCCGACCAATTCCTTGTCGTAAGATTCCGACGTGGGATTTATCCACTGTTTTAAAGGCAGTTATTAGTGAGCCTTTTGAGCCAATATCAGAAGCCTCTTTAAAGTTGATTACCCTCAAGACGGTTTTTCTTATCGCTATGACATCTGCTTGCAGGATCAGCGAGCTACAAGCTCTGTCCATCAGGAAGCCCTTTTTACAGATACTAGAGGATGGAGTCATTCTCAAAACAGACCAAGCATGTATTCCTAAGGTTGCTTCTACCTTTCACAGGAGTCCAGATCTAGTTCTACCCTCATTCTGTTATAGACCATCTAACAGTAAGGAAGAACAATTACATCTGCTGGATGTGAAGAGATGTATTATAGGCTATTTGGAAGCTACGAAAGGCAGAACAAGCCTCAAAAGGGACAATAGCTAGATGGATAAAGATGGCCATCTCAGAGGGATACAAGACATTACACTTGAACCCTCCACAAGGGCTGAATGCACACTCTACAAGGGCACTAGCTACATCCTGGGCGGAAAGAGCCGGCGATACTCCGGAGCAGATATGCAAAGCTGGTACGTGGTCAAGTATATCTACATTAATTCAACATTATCGTTTGGACCTCTTGGGTAGCCAAGATCAAGTGTTTGGAAGGAAAGTCCTCCAAGCAGTGGTCCCACCCTAAATAAAGTGAGTTAGACTTGCTGGTAACTCTGTTTCCAGGAGTCTACCAGAACAGCACATTCCCACCCCTTGTATGAAATAAGGTGAATTGGTGTATGTTTAAACTATCTTTCAGCTCCGTCCTTCAGTTCTTGGGGAAAAACTGACCAGATGCCTGAGGGACCGCCTTTTAAAGAGATGTGGCAATGTGTTTCCTATCCGGGGGAGGAGCTCCATCTCTCAAGGGCTGTCCAGGAAGACTCCTGGAAACAGAGTTACCGATAAGTTTAACTCCAGTTTTCTCTCTGCCAACAAGGCGTTGGCCAATTTTCAGCTCGTGCGTACAGAAGTTGGCCAAACAAAAGTTGGAAGTGCAAATACGCATGCTCAGAATCCAGGAAGTGTTCGGTCGTGTAAACCTGCGTCTGTAATTCACAATTCACATTCAGCCAAACCTCTCTATACACTCCTAACACGTCACTACGTTTGCATTTGTTGGACAATAACTTGACTCACGTTAGTACGCTAGACAAAACCACGGACAGCCAATTAGGACAAAAGTTGGACGTGCGGTCGTATGATAATCGGTGCGTGTGTACGAGCCTTAAGTCTTTACGGTGATCAAAGGGTAGCGCCCACAGGGAGATTCTAAGCACCTGAGCTGTTGAAACTGCATGGGCTCAGGAATAGAATTCCCCTCTAGAATCAGCTTATAACATTTACTAAATTTAGCATGCAACACACAGTAAACAGAAGGTATTTTACAACAGCAGAGTTGGTTATAGAAAGCTTATACACTCTAATATTGGCTGAATAACCTAGTACCCAACTAACAGGGAATATCCCAGGCTGGTCTATACACTCTGAGTAAAAATGGAGTGTTCCGCGCAAACTCATAAAATATTTTGATTTAAGAGCTGCAGCCTCCACCTCAAACTCCCCCAAGGTATAGTTTGGGTAATATAATGTGAATTATAGTGGGTACAGCGCTGCTCTGCTTGTGTACTCGTAAATGTCTACTCAAAAAAATATTTATTATTCTATATTCTAAGGAATCTTTGCACTCATACATTTTCCAGCATGTTGGCAAACTTTGTGTTGATGTTATTTAGTGGGAGAAAAAATATAGGTTTGGGGTTATGATGTTAGGACCAGTCCCGTTACACTCCACATTGAAGGAAAATGTAAACAATTTGAAGTTAAGTGTGTCTATGCAATGTGAAACCAAAATGAAGTAATAAGCCCTGTGCAAAAATCTAAATGTGCCAGTAGGCTAATAAAGTGCATTGTGATAAAGAGGTATTGCTTCGAATATAACAAGGTGTTGGAGATTAAACATGATTAGAAATAGGCTACAGCATTAGGAAATTAAAATAAATGAAATAAGTTGAAATATGAAATAATTCAAGGGTTACATATGTGCAATCCACTTAAATAACCCACAATTCAACAAATATTGTGCATATAAATGAAAAAGGTCTAATCAATAATATATCACAAAGTCCAATCAATAATATATATAATATAATTATCCCAACAATAGTGACACATGCTTATAAAGTGCTAAAAGCTGTGCTTATATATTCTTGATTAAAAGTCCATATTCATTCAGTGAATATAACAATTCAGATGTGGTGAAAAAACTCTGTGTAAGTGATTCACACTGTGCTCTCCCCTTTTTGCCAAACCACTCACTGGAGGGCGTTCCCCACTAGGGGGTACTGTACTTGCATTTCAAGGTGCCTCTTATTCACTAGATGTTTGTTCTTTCCCAACAGATATACCATGCAAAATGAAAAAGGCAGAATCTTTGTGCAATATTGTCTGACAGGGTATTTATTATAAGCAACTGGATCACTCACGTGTCAGTAGAGAGTTAAAAGCATTCATATATAAGGTTGCAGCCCGTATAGTAATTCCGCTGTGTGTCTTGCGTTCCACCGTTCGGAACTTGCATCAGAGGGTACGGCCGGACGTGACCCACTCTACGCATTTCGTCATAGGACGTCTACTGGATCGCTTTCTGTGTATGTTAAGGAGTCCTGACCAATCGCCATCTGAGACTGGCAGGGGGCAGGCCTCCTTAAATACTGTGATCTGCCCAGCAGGGGGAGGAGAAGTTGGGTGGAGATGTAGCAGAGGTGCTGTGTGGAGATGTAGCAGAGGTGCTGTGGAGGCCTCTACCCGGGAGGGAGGGGGAGTGACCTTGAGGCCTGGAGACTCGGGTGCAGCCAGGAGTGGAGTTGATTCTTGGAGCAGCACAGGGGAATAGGAGAACAGCAGAGGTGCTACCGAGAATACTTTAAAGTATCCACTGGAATCGGTGAGTGACAGACCCTGGGAGCTGGAGGAAAGGTTGGAGTAGGCTGGGAGATGAATAGTGGACAGTCTGTGGAGGTCTTGGGAGCCAGTCAGGGGAAGCAGTGTCACTAGGAGGAAAGCAGGTCAGCATGACCTGGAAGAGGGATGGGCTAGACGTTTTAGTCCATCAAAGGCCCAGCTAGCACCAATGTACTAAGTAACACTTTGAGGGGTCTGTGACCCTGGCCTGTAATGGGTGGTCCAGAGGTCCTGCTGACAGAGTGCAGGCCTCACTATGTGCTAGCTGCTGTGATGAGAGGAATGGAGTGAGCCTGATAAATTTCCCTTCAGGTCAGGAAACTAAGAGAAGTGAAGGAGCAATAGTCTGCAAGAGAAGTGCTGGAGGAAGTAGAGTGTACTGTATATATGGTCATGTACATAGATGCTCGGCGCAGAGGTATGAAGTCACTTGCCTACACCTGGCACTAGAGGGACATCACAGCACACAGAAGATGGTGGGAATAATCTGCAAATAGAATAGCTATAGTCCACTGTTGGCTACATCCCCCCCCCCACTTTAAAGCCCTTGGTCCCCCAAGACAAAGTGCAGCCTGAGAGCATCTTAAATTATCATGACAGCAAAAAAGTTAGTTAGAACCCACAAGCAGCAGTGGCTAACAATTGACATATAGCTGGATTGTCCAACAACAAACTATACATGTCATCAGGTACAATGGGGTTATTTTGCAAATAGGTCATCAATGAGTCGTGAACCCACCCAGGAGTGTCAGGGAGGAGGTCAATCATTTTCTTTGGTCAAATGTTAAGAAAAAGGGACAAATGTTTGGTCTGAAGGGGAAGGAGTTCAATAAAGGAGGCAAGTACTTGGCTGGGATGTTTAGCAGTGTTAATGAGTTTGCCAGAGCTTTCCCCAAGAGCATCGCACGTTAATATTTGGGGTGGGGGGGGATTTTCTGCCTCAGTCTGGAGCACATGCTTTCTAAAGGCTCAGACCCCTCTAAGGAAACTGCAGCCACTCTCTGGCTCAGGTTCTGGGGGATCCCTGGGTTCAACTTTAAATCCCCTGTCTCTCACCACAGTGGGGGGGGGGGGGGGTGTTGGCACATCAACCTCTGATAATGGATGCTCTGATTTATGGGATAGAAGTGGGTCACTCAAATCTTCCTTGGTGAGTGAAAGTGTTGTCTTACTATCTTCAACTGAGGGAGCGCATAATCATTCAATTGTCAATTCGTGCTCATCACTATTCTCCTCCAGAGGTGCAGGTTTTTTTCTTCTTCGAGTTCTAGGCCTCAGGGTGACAGAAAAAGAAGTTTCTGTACAGGAAGGTAGTGGGACTCTGAAATAGGCAACAGATGGTTTAGATGCCAAGTCTTTTCTCAGGAAGCTGTACGAAGAAACCAGAGCAGAATGCCCATTCCTATGCAAAGACGCGCGCGGGAGGGAGCACGCACATGGCAGGTGAGCGCAGGTGCACGCGGCAGGTGCACACGGTGGTGTGCACGGGCGCACCAGTGACAGTCTTGGTGCCTAGACATGCTATTTAAACTGGACAGCACCATGCACCGGTGCTGTCCATTCTACAGCGTTACCTGTGTCCCCAGCATTGTGTTTATCTGAGTTTCCTGTTCCTGTGACCTCGGCCTGTCTCCAGTTCCTGCTTTGCCTTCTGCCTGCACTGACCCCGGCTTGTCTACGACCACTCTCCGGTTTCATCCCTGTGTACCTCGCTGCCAGCCTGTTGACGACTCTGCCTGCACCCGACCATTCTCTTGCCTGCTCCACCTGTACCAAGCTGCCTGCCTGTTGCCAACCCGGACTGTACCACTGTCCAGCCTTGTCCAGTTCCTCCAAGCCATGGCTCAGCTTTATGAGGACCCCCATCAGGCTGCCACCGCGGAGGCTGCTTTACACGCCCTCCAGCAGGGTCGTCGTTCCGCTGATACAGATTGGAATGACGCAGCCCTTTGTCACCAGTTCTGGCTGGGATTATCAGAGCCCCTGAAGGATGAGTTGGCCCGTGTAGGGGTCCCCCGACCTCTGGACGCCGTTATAAAACTGGCCATTCAGATAGACCGGCGTCTCAGAGACGCAGGGCAGAGAGATCAGCAGGGTCCTCAAGACTTACCTGGATGTTACCCCGTGTACCCCGGTAGCACAGTTCAGCACCACCAGCCGCTGTTCCTCCTCTATCTCTTCCGATTTGTCCAAGCCCATGCAGTTGGGGCCCTTCATCTCTCGCTTACCCCCAAAGAGAAACAGCACCGTTGGAACCACAACCTCTGCCTCTATTGTGGAGAATCCAGGCACTATGTAAGAATCTGTCTGGCCAAAGTCCGTAAGTGCTATACTACTAAGCCTACTATTACATCCAATTTGCCTAAAAACTCTTCTCACCTAGCTCTCCCCATCTCCCTTCAGCTTCCAGGAAGGAGTATACTAGTCACCGCGACCATTGATTCGTAGATCAGACATTCGCTGCCCAACACCTAATCCGTCTGCAACCTAAGGCCCAAGGTATGGTGGTTAATCTTGCAGATGGAACAGCCATTAAGTCGGGCCACAGATGGACACCATCGCGTCACCTCTATTCCCCATCATCCTCGGACTACCATGGCTCCAGGCTCACAACTCTCTCATCAATTGATTCACCGGAGAAATCAAATTCCAATCCCCCATACTGCCAGCAGCACTGCCGGCCCAGGGCCCAGGAAGCCCCTACAGCCCTGCTGTGCCTTGATTCTGATCCGGATCCTGACTCCAGCAAGGCCGTTCCTCCTGTCTACCATGCCTTCCTGGAGGTTTTTAGCAAAAAGGGGCTGAGGGCCTTCCACCCCATAGACCCTACGATGGCCCTGGAAAAATCTTCATGCCTGAGGAGTTACGGCTGTCAATTTTGGAACTCTGCCACGACCACAAGCTAGAGGGTCACTATGGTGTTCGCAAGACATTAGACCTTCTCCGGCGTACTTTCTGGCGTACTTTCTGGTGGCCACAAGTAGATTCAGTCTGTAAAAAGTACATTGGCACCTGTCCTACCTGTGCCCAACACAAGGGTAACAAAGCCAAATCATGGGGTCTGCTCAACCCCCTCCCTGTGCCACAAAAGCCTTGGACCATGATCTCCATGCACTTTATCGTGGAATTGCCCACAGCAGAGGGATATTCAGCTATTTTGTAGTGGTGGACCGGCTCACCAAAATGGCTCTTTTTCTCCCCTTAAAAGGCACACCCACCACTGCCAAAACAACAGAAGTATTTATCAGGGAAATTGTCAGAACTCACGGGCAACAGCAAACATCATATCTGACCGCAGAGCCCAGTTCACCTCCAGGTTTTGGAAAGCTCTTTGTTCCTCTCTGGACATTGAGTTATTGTGTTATCTCTCTCTTTGGCCTACCATCCACAGACTAACGGTCAGACAGAATGGACCAATCAAACATTGGGGCAGTACCTGCACTGCTTCTCCACCTTCTCCCAAGATAACTGGATCCAGCTACTACCATTGGCTGAATTCTCGTACAATAAGGTCCACTCGGCCACTAACCAGTCCCCATTCTTTGCAAACTATGGGTTCCACCCATCCTTCCTGCCTAATCCGATTCCTGAAAGCCCGGTACCAGCTGTTCAGAGAACGATGGACTTTTTCAAAGACAACTGTAAATTGCTACAGGAAACAATGTCCAAGAACCACAAGTACAACAAGGAGGTGTATGACAAGAAAAGGCAGGGTGAACTAAATCTGGAACCTGGTGAACGGGTCTGGTTGGCAACTACAAATCTGAAGTTGGCATGCCCTTCTAAAAATTTGGCCCCAGATTTATTGGCCCATTCCCAATCAAGAGGAAGATCAACAGGGTGGCCTATGAACTTGAGTCTTTAAAGATTAATCCTGTATGTCATGTAACCCTGCAACCCTGGACCCCTTCCCAGGTAGGAAGTCCAGCCCACCGGAGCCATTTCTAGTGAATGTAGAGGAGGAATATGAAGTGGAAGCAATCATGGACTATAGGAAGAGGGGTAACCACATCCAATATTTAATCAAATGGAAGGGTTACGGCCCCGAGGAAAGTTCTTGGGAGCCAGAGAGTAACATACACGCCGAAGAATTGGTCAGGATATTCAAGAGGGATCACCCAGAGAAATTAGCCCGTATGGGCATCAGGAGGCTGCCCTTTGGGGGGGGGGGGCGCAATGTCAGAAAGCTGTATGCAGAAACCAGGGCAGAATGCCCATCCCTGTGAACAGGTGCACGCAGGCATGTGCGTACGCGCGGCAGGTGCGCAAGGCGGCGCACACGGGCACGCCAGTGACAGTCTTGGTGCCTAGACATGCTATAGAAACTGGACAGCACCATGCAACTGGTGCTGTCCGTTCTACAGCGTTACCCGTGTCCCCAGCATTGTGTTTATCTGAGTTTCCTGTGACCCCGGCCTGTCTCCTGTTTCTGCTTTGCCTTCTGCCTGCACCGACCCAGGCTTGTCAACGACCACTCTCATCCCTGTGTACCTCGCTGCCAGCCTGTTGACGACTCTGCCTGCACCCGACCATTTCCTTGCCTGCTCCACCTGTACCACGCTGCCCGCCTGTTGCCAACCTGGACTGTACCACTACGGTATCTTCCAAGCATGAGCTCCGGAGGAACCCTCCATGCTTGCACTGGTACTCATCCAAGCCCTCGTGCCTCCCTGCACTCTCGAACTCCCTGCCTGCACTATCAGGGTCATAAGAGAGGTCACTCCCTGCATAAGCCAGACTCCACCACCAGGTGTGTGACATCTTTAAAGGGCCTGTTTTCCCTTTGGGGATGAATTTGGTAGACTGGGAGGCCAGGTAGGTGTCCCTCCATCAGCCTGCCAGTTTATGCTTCCCTGGCACCCGCAAGTTGCGCAACAGTACTCGATCCCCAGGCTGCAGGTCCTGGACTCTCACTTTTAAGATCAAAGTTCGTTTTGTTTCCTTGCCCCCTGATCGAAGAGGCTTCTAGGGCCTTTTCATAAGCAGTTTTCAAGTTCTTTCAGAGTCGGTCCACGTAGCCTTTGTAGGAAGCTTGGGAGCTGTGATCCAAGGATGTCCCAAAAGCTAGATCCACAGGCAGAGAAGCTTCTCTTCTGAGCATTAATCAATCTGGTGAATACATGGTAGAGTCACTGACTGTGCTATTGTAAGCATGAACAATTGCAGCAATATCATCTCCCCAATGTTTCTTTTCCAATGGCAAAGTCCCCAACATATTCAATGGGGTGCGGTTAAGCACTCCGGCTGTGGATCTCCCGGAGGATAGTAGGGGGTAGTTCTGGACTTCTGAATATGTAAGAGTTCACATAGTCTCTTGATTAGCTTACTTTCGAAATCCCGACCTTGGTCTGAATGTTAGTGCTGAGGTTGCCCACAATAGACAAAGAACTTTTCCATTAGTGTCTTGGCCACAGTGCTAGCTTGTTGGTCTTTAGTAGGGAAGCCCTGGGCATATCGAGTGAAATTATCATTCACAACTAAAACGTTGCTTCGCCCACTCAGGTCAGGTTCCAGACAAAAGAAGTCAATGCACACCAGCTCCATCGGCCTCTGACTTTGCAAATGGCCCATTGAGGTGGTTCGTCCAGGTAGAGTCTTTCTCTGAATACAGCGAACGCAGGAGCGATAGTAACTCTCCACTTTGGCTCTCATAAATGGCCAGTAAAAGCGATCCCTGACTAATCTGAGTGTTCTGTCTGGCCCTAAGTGGCCATGGTCATCATGCAGGGCAGAGAGCACTGCTGGACAGTGTTTTTCTGGGAGGAATAGTTGACAGACACCCTCAACTTCTTCAGACGGGCCTAGCTGGCATATGATACCATCCTTCAACCTCATTCTCTCCCATTCCTTACACACTATCTTGGCACATTCTAGTGAGCTCTTCAATAGCACCTGGGAGTCCCAGGCTAGCAGCGATTTTTATTTATTTGTTTGATCATGTTACTTAGAGGATCTCCGCCTTGATCTCTTCTCATATCCTCTCTGGTTAGTTGAGGTAGTTCTTGACTAAGGATTTGTGTCAAATCACAGTAGCACCTGGGCACCCCTGCAGGAGCAACCCCAACAGCCTCTGCCCCAGCAACCCCTTTATGCCGATGCTCTACTTCCTGACACACGCCAAGTACCCCTTCAGGAGGCATATGGACCCAGGCTCTTTGATCAGTGTTTATGGCATTAGGTCTTCGAGAGAGAGCATCCGCGTCCCTGTTTCCTACTCCTAGCCGATATTTCAAACTGAAACTGAATTCAGATAGGGCGGCCAGCCTGTTACGTACCAGGTAGAGAGCCTGATGGCAGGGGACGGGCTCTCCTACGACCCCGGTTCGTGGGACCGCTGGGGTTGAGACAGCGGCCACAAGAGCAGGGTGAGGTATGAGTGCCTGTGGTAATCCAGTGGTTTTCGTCAGCAGGAGATCAGCGGGGTCGCTGGAGATGGAGATGACCTTTGGATGATAAGGTGCAGTTAGATGGAAGCTACACAGTTGAGCTGGAAAGCTTGCAGAGATGGAGGCCACTGAGGTCTGGATGGCAACAGGCACAGGAGCGGAGTCAGGTGGAAGCAGGTTCGGCAACGGGCTGGCAGCGAGGTAGAGGAGCAGACAGAAGAGTGGTCGAGACAAGCTGGGATCGGGTACAGGCAGATAGCAGGAGAGTCGTGGACAAGCCGGGTCAGTAACAAGTTCAGCGCAGGATATCAGGTTGCAGATTAACATGGGTAACGCTGTAGATCAGACAGCACCCGTCTGGTGCATCAGCAGGATTTAAATGGCCGAGTTTGGCGACAAGACTCATGCACACATGCCGTTGGGGCCAGAAAGCATGGAAATACTGCTGACAAGTCCTTCCTGAGAAGATCTGCGCAGGCGGGCTTCCTGACACAGCCACTGATGCCCAGTGGCGTCCAACTTGGCGGTGGAGAATAAGTATGTCAATGGGTTGTTGTCAGTCTTCACCACAAAGGTGGCTCCATAAAGGTAGTCCCTCAATTTGTCTACCATAGCCCACTTCAGGGCAAGGAATTCAGCATCTATATGCAGTTTATAAGGCTTGAATGGGACAGCATAGGCCAACACCAGGGCTTCAACTAAGTTCTGCTTCAGACGTTCAAAGGTCTTCTCACACTTCAGAGTCCATTGCCCCCTAATTGACTCATGATTAGAGTTGAGCGAACTTCTAGAAGTCCGGGTTCTGCTGGTTCGGCAGAACTTCGGGACAAAGTCCGGGTTCGGGTCCGGACAGAACCCGAACTTTGTCCCGGACCCCGAACCCCATTGAAATCAATGGAGACCCGGACTTTTAGGTACAAAAAGTGCTGTAAAATAGTCCTGGAAGGTCCTAGAGGTCTGCAAAAGGAAGGAAATGTGGGTAAGGGTGGGACAAGTGACCTACAAAGAAATGGGGACAGGGAAATAACTTTAAATATTTAAAAAAAAATAAAAACATAAAAAATGCAAAAATGGAGATCATCTTCAAAATGGGTCTGAAAAGTATTAATTAACATTAGAGGCCATAGAACAGTTCTAAAATCATCTTCAAACTGTGTCAAAAAAGTATAAATAAGCCGGGAGTACCCATATCACTGTTCTGCAAAATGTGTGTATCACTTTAAAGCAAATCGGAAATCATTACACATCTTTTATTCACACTTCTTTTTAAAATGTGTGTATCACTTTAATTGAAACCGTCAAACATTGCACATCTCTTCTGCACAATTATTTCAATTGTGTGTGTCACTTTAAATCAAACCGTCAATCATTCAACATCTTTTATTCACACTTCTTTTTAAAATGTGTGTATCACTTTAAATCAAACTGTCAAACATTGCACATCTCTTCTGCACAATTATTTCAAGTGTGTGTGTCACTTTAAATCAAACCGTCAAGCATTCAACATCTTTTATTCACACTTCTTTTTAAAATGTGTGTATCACTTTAAATCAAAACGTCAGTCATTTCACATCTGCTATTCACACACATGTGTTCTGCACCATAACAGATGTTCTTCACACATTCAATCTTTTCTTCATACATCTGGAAATAGAATAGAACACTTTACCTAAAACCGGGGA
>BLSH010068643.1:792014-820656 GCA_018402905.1 Glandirana rugosa
TGAGTGCCCCCCCCGTCTACAGCAATGAAGGAGCAGCAAAAATAATTTTACTGTTAGGGGTCCCCACAACTTGGGAAATTTTATTGAGGGGTCACGGCGCTAGAGGTGTTGAGAACCACTGGTGTACAGTGTCTTTGTCTATACACTGTGTTCAACAAGTGCTTTACTGTGATTAATGAAAGCAGGGTAGTGGGCATCAGCCCTTTCACCAACTGCAAAACTAGGCAGGATCCTTTGAGACAGTGGGGGTAGACGCGGAGCTCCCCAATGGCGGAACCGAAGGTGGCGGTCTGTTGTCTGGTGAACACAAGGGTGGCAACTGCTGGGTGAGATGCTGCTGCGATGTCCCCTGGCCAACAACCCGATGCGGCGGACCCTCCAGATCCCTTCGGAGGCCTAGCATCCCTCTGTAGTAGGCCCCAACCGCTTTCTCCCCAGCATGGAGAGGTGAGTGTCTGACCTGGCCCAGGATTCAAGAGTGCGCCAACAGGCTGGCCTACCCATTTTAAAACCGCCTTCCAGCCACACCTCCGATGACATGGTCTTCTGGGATATGTAGTCCCGTGGTAACTTCCCGGTTCTAAGCTGCTGGCTATATAAACTACTGGTCCCACAATCCTCCCTGCTCGGCGCAGAGGTATGAAGTTACTTACCTACACCTGGCACTAGAGGGACATAACAGCACACAGAAGATGGTGGGAATAATCTGAAAATAGAATAGCCATAGTCAGAGGCGTAACTAGAACCTTCAGGGCCCCAGTGCAAGAAGTTATGAAGGGCCCCCTGACCCTTGGCCAGTTCCCTTCCCTCTTCCCACTGATCCTGGGGCCCTTTACTCCTATCACGGGTCCTATTATTACCGTACTGCAGTGGGCCCTTTCACAAGTTCTGCAGCAAGCCCCCTTTCTGCCATCTTTGGGCCTCCCCATGATGGTGAAATGCCCAGTCACAATTGCAACCTTTGCAATCCTAATAGTTCCCTCACTGGTGTCAGTAGTTTTTAATTTTTATTTTAATTTTATTATTTTTTTACCATTTCATTTTATTTCTTTTACAATTTTATTTTTACATTTTTTTTAGGAGCTCTGTTGGGGGGCTTTGATGAGATATCAGGGGTCTAAACAAACCTCAGCTCTCAATTTCCATCTGTGTAGCCTCAGCTGCACAGAATGAATGGACAGGAATAGCTGTGCACCAAGCCTCCCATTCATTTAGAAATGGAAGTATAGTAAAAACAGTTTACTATGCTTCAGTTATGAATGAACCAATTGGTACCAATCACTGACACTGTTCATTCAGAAAAGGAAGGGGCCGGCAAATGACAAATTTACCGACCCATTCCCATCTCTCCATCATGACACATCTTCTACAGGAGGAAAATGGTTCCTCTAAATGCCGCCCCCGCCATCCCTCCTATCCAGGTGTACAAGGGAGGTACATGGCCCCCCTGGACCATGGGGCCCGGTTGCAATAGCAACCCCTACAACCCCTATCGTTACGCCCCTGACCATAGTTCACTGTTGGCTACATACAGTTGTGCTCATAAATTTACATACCCTGGCAGAATTTATGATTTCGTGGCCATTTTTCAGAGAATATAAATGATAACACAAAAACATTTCTTTCACTCATGGTTAGTGTTTGGCTGAAACCATTTATTATCAATCAACTGTGTTTACACTTTTTTTTTTTTTTTTTTTTCCAATAAGAATTTTATTAGAAACAATGGGTTACAAAGGTGGTACAGAGTAATGAAATATCGCCGGTAGGTAGCGTCTTACATCGGGACCTTATATCTTAGGATCCAACAATAACTGAAGATAATGATACAGTAGGTAAATAGGATCAAACAAGATTTTAGGAGAGAGAAGTGGTATACTTATGGTCGACTATCAAGATAACAAATATATCACTTATTACCTGAATGTCTCGCAGTCACCCGAACTCACATCCTCAGAACGCAATTCTTCCGAGTAGAGTTTACACTTTTTTAAATCTTAATGACAACAGAAACTACCAAAATGACCCTGATCAAAAGTTTACATACCCTGGTGATTTTGGCCTGATAAAATGCACACAATTTGACACAAAGGGGTTTCAATGGCTATTAAAGGTAACCATCCTCACCTGTGATCTGTTTGATTGTAATTAGTGTGTGTGTATAAAAGGTCAATTATTTCTGGACTCCTGACAGACCCTTGCATAGTTAGGTTGAAAAAAGACACAAAACCATCTAGTTTATCCAATAATAAAAAAAAAATGTATAACCATACAATCCCATGCTGCACTGACGTTTCTGGATTCTGAGTCATGGGGAAAGCAAAAGAATTGTCAAAGGATCTGTGGGAAAAAGGTAGTTGAACTGTATAAAACAGGAAAGGGATATAAAAAGAAATCCAAGGAATTGAGAATGCCAATCAGCAGTGTTCAAACTCTACTCAAGAAGTGGAAAATGAGGGGTTCTGTTGAAACCAAACCACGGTCAGGTAGACCAACTAAAATTTCAGCCACAACTGCCAGGAAAATTGTTCGGGATGCAAATAAAGACCCACAAATAACTTCAGGACTCTCTAAAAACATGTGGTGTGGCTGTTTCAAGATGCACAAAAAGGAGGCACTTGCATGATCGAGTCGTCAGAAGAAAGACATTACTACGCAAATGCTAAGTATCCTGCTTACAATACACCAAACAGCACAGAGATAAGCCTCAAACCTTCTGGCACAAAGTCATTTGGAGTGATGAGACCAAAATTGAGCTTTTTGGCAACAGCCATAAACGCTACATTTGGAGTCAACAAGGCCTATGATGAAAGGTACACCATTCCTACTGTGAAACATGGAGGTGGATCACTGATGGTTTGGGGATGTGTGAGCTACAAAGGCACAGGAAAGTTTGTCAAAATTGATGGCAAGATGAATGCAGTATGTTATCAAAAAATACTGGAGGAACATTTGCATTCATCAGCCAGGAAGCTGCGCATGGGACGTACTTGGACATTCCAACATGACAATGATCCAAAACACAAGGCCAAGTCGACCTGTCATTGGCTACAGCAGAATAAAGTGAAGGTTCTGGAGTGGCCATCTCAGTCTCCTGACCTCAATATCATTGAGCCACTCTGGGGAGATCTCAAACGTGCAGTTCATGCAAGACAGCCCAAGAATTTCCAGGAACTGGAGGCTCTTTGCCAAGAGGAATGGGCAGCTTTACCATCTGAGAAGATAAAGAGCCTCATCCACAAATGCCACAAAAGACTGTCATTGATGTTAAAGGGGGCAATACACGGTATTAAGAACTGGGGTAAGTAAACTTTTGATCAGGGTCATTTGGGTAGTTTCTTTGTCATTATGATTTAAAAAGAGTAAACACAGTTGATTGATAATAAATGGCTTCAGCCAAACACTAACCATGAGTGAAAGAAATGTTTTTGTGTTCTCATTCATATTCTCTGAAAAATGGCCAAGAAATCATAAATTCTGCCAGGGTATGTAAACTTATGAGCACAACTGACTGTATCTATTGAGGAGCGGTGTTGCCTTAAAGTAGCAAGTGTTAGAATTACGGTACTAAAATTCCTTGTGCTGTTGATGGTGCATGAAGGTGTGTTGGACTGCTGTGCTGAGTCCTGCAGTGTTTCACAAAAGGTGTGTGTGTGTGTGTGGGGGGGTGATGCAAACGGCTTTACATGTGAGTGCTGTTTTAGCATCGGTAACACACAGTGTATGTATAGCTTAGAAGTGGCAGCTGGTAGACCAGGAATGTCCTTCCTGCAGGCCTTGAGGCCGCATGGAGGGTGCCAGTGCGTGGAATGGAGGAAGACCAGAAAATGCCCGTTTGGCAATATTCTTTTGCAGAGAAATATTCAGAGTGCTGCTGTGTGGTCACGTAACCTCCCACTGCTCTCCTCCTAATGGAGAATCTTGGTCCCTCCCACTGTAGTCCTCAGATTGGGGAAGGAGAGCACTGGATGGTCTCATGACCACACGGTGGCGCTGTAAAAGAAGGTCATTTTGCTGCATAATTTTTAAAACCGATACTGCGCAGTATATCTTCCTGTAACAGAGGGCATTCCAGGATTTGTGAGTAGTGACTTTACAACCACTTAAACTTATTGCAGCCCTCTATGTGATGAGAATATTTCATATTTTTTTTAACCAGAACTGTTAGAAATTTGGTACATACAATCCCAAGGCCTAAAGGCGAAATGACCTAGGCATGGTTCCACAGGTACAAAGGGAAGTCCATGGGGAAAAACAAAGAGGGATACAGTCTGTTACCTACAGTTACAACCGCATTCAAGGGATAAAATTAACAGTAAAATCCCTAGATGTGGAAACCTTTTCAATGACACCTGTCCTGCCCAGAGGGGAGGTAGAAGAGGCAATAAAGTCTGCTGCCCCCATGTACATGCAAGAACAAAAATGCATGTGACAGCTGCACCTACATACAAACAGCGATTGCATTACACATGTTGCATATTGCTGCAAACTAATAAAGGCTTTTAAATCGATGCCCCATGGACAAAAGATTTTCACCATTTCGAAGGCGTGCACAATTTTTAAGGCTTGACATGTTTGCTTTCAATTTACTTGTCACAACCTCATTTTATCTTAAGCATTGGTTATATATTTTATTGCATGCACTAAATAACGTGTGTGGGTTTGTTACTGAATTTAGCGCAAAAAAAAAAATGCAACTATCTAAAATGTACCTGCCAATTACTGTTAAATAGGAAGTACTTTCTGTCTGGTTAGCTGGCCAGACCCTGCTGCGTTTTTCTTAGAACTTTGTTCCTTTGATTTCCTGCAGTCATGGGGGGGCTGCTGTTGGATTGGACGCTGGCGCCCTACGTGACCGCATCAGTCATCATGTATCAGGGTAGTGTCTATTTTAGGCTTTGGCTCCCGGGCTTGTTATGTTTTGTGCGAATGGCTAATGTAGGGATAGGGTCTCTATCTGGCAGGAAAAGTGCAGGGACTATGGTTTCTCCACTTAGGAAGTCTCCTTTGTGGGCTTGGAACAGCTATGCTGCATTCTCACTCCTCCCAGCAGAGGCTGTTGACATTATCAAGATCACGATCCTCTGCTGAGGTTTGTAAGTGGTTCTGGATGGCTATGTCTACCCTCCAGGCTTGATTGTTGGGATTTCTTAATATACTGTTCTCATCCACCTTGGCCTTTAAATGTATTCTTTGCTGCCGCTGCACCACGCTACACCCTGCTCACACTTGGCAGCAGTCGGTAGGGTATTTCCTTCTTTGCAGCTGGTGAAGAAGGAGCAGGAACACTGACACCATTATGAGCAGCCTTGGCCCTAGTACCTGGGAGGAGAGACTGGAGATTGCTGCTTGCCTGTATCAGGTCCCTACCTGGCTGATTGTGGAACTGGCCATTAACCCCTTAAAGGATGTTGTTCGCCAAGCGTTGACCTACCAGAACATCTCAGGGCCAGTCTAGAACAAATTGTGAAGCACCTGTAAGGCCTATTTGGGGAAAATGTGATGGTTCTGGAACTTAGACATTTTTTTTTTCGTCCACAGACAGAAGGACAAAAGTCTTCACCCACTTTGCGGTAGCCCTGCAAAATCTTTGGAAGCAGTTAAAGAAGGATGTACACAGCTATGTAAACATAAGCTCTTCAGATAAGATGAGCCCTACAGGAATGAGCGCAAACCGCCCTCACCTTTAGGCTGGGTTCACACTACCGCATGGAGCGGCTCACAGCAGGAGCTCACTCCACAGCTGCTCCGGAGATGTGTGAACCGGCTCCATAGAGAGCTGGTCACAGTCTCCTGACATGTGAATTGGATGCGGAGTGCGAACCCAGCCTTAAACACATGGTGGAGGCAATTACAGGAGGATGCAGAAGCAACTGTTGCTGTGACAAAGAAACATGAACCGTTACATGTAAGGGAGGAGGCCTTGGCAATGTCCTCCCTGTCAGCCATGCAGACCTCAGGGAACTAACCCAGGACATGGCATCCATGAGGCAAGAAATGTCTACATTTAAGCAAGAGTTAGCTCACCTCTCCAAAGGGCGAGAATGCTGCGGAGGGCCCCAGATGAAGACTGGAAATGCTGTCCATGTGGATGCTTTTGGCATGTAGTCAAGAACTGTGGCCAGTCCAAAAGTAAGAGCACCCAGGGGCTGCAGTTAAACGAAGGCTCCCAGGGCAGAGGGATGACCCCGGGAATGGCACCACAAGGTCCCAAAAGGCCAGAGACTATGGTTGCACATAGTCTAGTAGTCCACATCTTAGTAAATGACTAGATGGTCCCGTGCTTGGTTGACACTAGGTCCGAAGTTACCCTTACAGAGTTCTTCAAACAATGGTTCAGGACTCAGACCAGTTAGACCCATCCTGGCTGTCCCTGAAAGCAGCCAATATTCTGCCCATTGTGTTGGAAGGAGTTCCCTGCGTAAAGATACAGATGGATGACCAGGTAGTGGAACAGGTAGGGCCACACACAGTCTAGTAAGTTTGGCAGTGCCTATTGTCCTGGGCATGAACGTTCTCAAGGACCTGGACATACCACACTTGCTGGCCAAGGCTGAACAATTGGGTGGACTCACACAGGGCTGTGAGCTGTTTGGTAACATGATCCGGGCCTTCAATGCCTATCAACAAGCAGGTAGGTGACAGACGGAGCAGGTGGGGGTTGACCCTACACCCCCCCCAAACACAAGCTTCTCCTGGTGCACCTTCAAGAGGTAGTCAGGGTCCCTGTCAATTGGTGCCCACAAAAAGCTGCAAGGAGTCACGGTGATGGTGGAACCCCGCAAGGATCCTTTTGGATGCAGCTAAGGTGCTAGTCCAGCTTATCAACTGGGGAACCATCCCAATCCTATTCCCGAATCACAACACCATTGCAGACCTCTACATGATTCCCAGTCACTGCTTCTTTGGGACCTAGCCAGGGGTAGAAGCCGTATATGCCCCGTTGCAAGCTGCCAAGACGTCTCTGAATGACAAATAATGCCGAGAGCTGCTAGAACAACTGGCTATCACCTTTCATGATTACCCTTTGCCTCAGCAACTTCTCCTCCATCAGCTGCTGGAGAAACACCTACTGGTCTTTGCAGCTAGTCCTGAGGACTGCGGTTGCACTGAGGCGAGAGGCCACCCTATCCACACAAGGGATGTTCCACCCATCCAGGAGCAATACCACCGTATTCCCCCAGCCCTGTGCCAAGAGGTCAAGGACTTGATCTGTAACCTGCAACAGAGTGGGATATTCCGAGAGAGTCACAGCCCAATGCGTTGCCACTGTCATCTTAGCATGGAAAAAAAGGGATTTAATTAAAACTTACAGTAAAAAACCGTCTGTCAGTGAACTCAGAGAAAAGGATTTTATGGTAAGTATTAATAAAATCCCTTTTTCTCTTACATTCACTGACAGACGCAGCCCTTCATTAGACAAGTGGGGATGTCCCAAAGCTGTGTCAGTAAAGAGGGGTGGGTAAACGACAACAACTGTACCCAACAGAATCCTCTCAGGAGGCCCCAGCCGCGCCTACACTGCCGCCTGTAAAACTTTACGGCCAAAAGCAGCATCCGCAGATGCTGACACATCAACTTTGTAAAACTTAGTAAACGTGTGCACCGAGGCCCAAGTCGCCGCCTTGCACACCTGTGACACCGAAGGGGGGGGTACTTTGCCCCGAACAGTATACGCATGGGTCACGGTCTGTCTGATCCAACGGGAAACAGTAGCCGACGAGGCCGCCAACCCTTTGCACGGCCCATCCATCAGCACAAACAACGCATCAGACTTCTGAAAGGAGGCTGTAGACGCCAAGTACACCCGCAAAGCCCTCACGACATCCAAGGAATGTAACTCAAATTCCATGGGATGCGCCGGGTGCGGACATAATGAAGGAAGAACAATATATTCATTAATGTGAAAAGAAGAGACCACCTTCGGTAGAAACAAAGGAGACGGGCGCAAGACCGCCTTGTCCTTATGAAGGACTAGGTAAGGAGACCTGCAGGACAACGCTGCCAACTCAGACACCCGCCTAGCGGATGTGATGGCCACCAAGAAAGCCACTTTCTGCGACAACAATTGTAAGGCGCACACCTTGTACAAATGTACGAATCAACGGATGTGATGCCAAATGCCATTGAAATAGAATCGCCAGAGCCAAAATCTGACCCTTGAGAGTACTCAAAGCCAATTTTTTATCCAGGCCCTGCTGCAAAAAAGCCAGGACCCTGGACACAAGGTAAGAGCGAGGGTTCCAACCCCCCGCCTCACACCAGGCAATATAGGCCTTCCAGGTGCGATGATAAATCTTGCGCGAAGTACACTTGCGTGCCATAAGCATGGTAGGGATCATGGAGTCAGCGACCCCCCTATCCCTCAACACCTTGGACTCAATAGCCAAGCCGTCTAAGCCAGCAAGGGTAAAGCAGGGTGCAAGATGGGTCCCTGAGACAACAGATCTTCGCGCAGCGGAAGACGCCAGGGAACATCTGCCACCATCCGCACCACGTCGGTGTACCAAGGACACCGAGGCCAATCCGGAGCCATCAGGATTGTCGCAATCCCCTCCGCTTCCACTCTGCGCTGTAGCCGCGGTAGAAGCTTGATGGGAGAAAAAGCGTACAGGAGTCGATACCGACTCCAAGGCGCTACTAGCGTGTCCGTGGCGGCCGCCTGCGGGTCTCTTGTCCTGCACACAAAGGTTTCCACCTTGTGATTGAACTGAGGCGCCATGATGTCCACGTCTGGCGTGCCCCACTTGTGGTAAATCTGGCGGAACACTTCTGGATGTAGGGACCATTCCCCTTGATCCAGCGTCTAGCGACTGAGAAAGTCCGCCTGCCAATTCTCTATGCCCGGAATGTAAATGGCAGAGATTGCCGGCTGCTTCCACAGCTGCTTCCGCTGCCGAGCTCCTCGTTCCGCCCTGATGGTTCACATACGCCACCGCCGTGGCGTTGTCCGACTGAACCCGAACCGGGAGGCCGCGCAACCTTACCGTCCAGTGGGAGAGGCAGAGCCTGATCGCCCGCAATTCCAGCACATTGATCGGAAGGTGGGATTCCTGCGCCGACCAGTGGCCCTGAGCAGCCAGCTGCCCCAGGACCCCCCCCCCCAGCCCAATAGGCTGGCGTCCGTCGTGACTATTGACCAATTCAGGGGAAGAAATGGCTTTCCCAACGTCAGGGCCGGGGCCCGAAGCCACCAGGTCAATGATCCCCTGGTCTGATGATCCAATCCGATCAGCCGGTCCAGAGACAGCGGAGACTTGTCCCACCGTGACAGAATCGCTCGCTGAAGGAGCCGAGTGTGACTCTGGGCGTAAGGTACCGCCTCGAAGGCTGAAACCATGACCCAACACCTGCATACAGAACCGTAAGGAAGACCACTGGCGTGACAGCAGGGTTCGCACCGCTGCTTGCAGTGTCAGCAACTTGGCCGGAGGTAAGAACACCTTCGCCTGCTCTGTGTCCAGAATCAGACCCAGATATTCCAGGCGACAGGACGGGGTCAATGTCGACTTCTGCAGATTGATCAGCCAGCCGAAGTCCTTCAATGAGGCCATGGCGATAGCCACGTTCTCCTCCAGAGCCGAAGCAGACTCTGCTCTCAGGAGCAGGTCGTCGAGGTATGCTACCACCGCAATGCCTCTCTGCCTCCACAGCGCCAACACCGGAGCCACCAGCTTGGTGAACACCCAAGGAGCTGAGGCCAGACCGAAGGGAAGTGCCACGAATTGGTAGTGCAGATCTCCCACCGCAAAGCGCAGAAAGCGCTGGTGCCGGAGACAAATGGGAACGTGGAGGTACGCATCCCTGATATCCAGAGACGCCATGAAGTCCCCTTGGTGTAGGGCAGCCACGACCGAACGGACAGTTTCCATTCTGAATTTTCGCTCCCTCACAAAGTGATTTAGCACTTTTAGGTCCCGAACCGGCCTGACCCCCCCCCCCCCCCCTTTTGGGAACCACAAAAAGGTTGGAGTAGAAGCCGTGGAATATTTCCAGCGGAGGTACTGGCACAATCACCCCCTGTTCGGAGAGCGCCTGAACAGCCCCTAAGAGAGCTTCTCGACGCCCCTGAGGGAGTCTCAAGTTCGATGGGAAGAACCTGTCTGGGGGTAGAGTGCTGAACTCTATCCTGTACCCGGAGGACACCACTTCCTGCACCCACCGGTCGGAAATGCGGGCAGTCCACCTGTCTGCGAACCCCAGAAGACGGCCCCCCACCCGAGAATCAGGTGGGGGCAACCCATCATGCGGAGGCGGACTTATCCTCTGTCTTTTCGCTCTTGCGTTGCCAGAGTCGTTTACCGCCCCCCGCAGCAGACTTGCCGGGCCTCGACCACTTGCCCGCTGCACCGGGGTACGAAAAAACCTCTTCTGACCCGAAGGATTAGGACCCTGCTTGCGGCGGAACTCCCGCCGCCTGGGCTCCGGAAGAAAAGTACTCTTCCCTCCAGTGAAATCGTTAATGATTTAATCCAACTGCCCCCCAAAGAGCCGACCGCCCTGAAAGGGGAGATCCGTCAGGCCCTTCTTAGACGTGTGGTCACCCGAACACGAGCGCAACAAGAGTACCCGCCTGATAATGACTGCGAAAAAAGACATCTTAGACAACATGGGAAGCAGGTCCAGAGCTGTGTCACACAGGTACCGAAGGCCCTGAAACACATGGTCAGCTCTCTGCGACGCCTCAAGCGACCTCCCGCAGTTCAAGTCATTCTGCAGCTCCGTCATACACTCAGACAGAGATTGCGTCGCTATGGCTGACGCCAAAGCCGGCCGCATGGCTGAGCCTGCCAGCAGAAAAAGTGCTTTGGACTCCGCCTCCGTCCGCCTATCAGCTGGGTCCTTAAAAGAGGGAGACCCCTCCAAGGGAATGGTCGTAGCCTTATTCAGGCGTGCCACTGGAGGGTCCACTGTGGGGGATGCCCACTTCTTCACAAAGCTATCCTCAAATGGATAACGTATAGCAAAGCGTCTTGGCAGAGCAAAGGAATTCTGAGGACGCTGCCATTCATGATAGACCAGATGGTCAAAAAATTGATCATAAGGGTAAGCCTTAGGGGACCTGGGCGGCCTAGCAGACCCGCAAACATATGCGGACTCCTGCGACTCCCCAACTTGGTCCAGTCGCAAAGACGCACGGATATCTGCAATCAGTGCAGCCACCAGCGCCTTTTCGCGTGCAACCGAGGCCCTCTTCCAGCTCGCCCTCTGAGAGCTCCACGGGGGTCCCCGTGACCCCCTAGGCCACTTCCGGTTCAGACTCTTCCCCCGAAGAAAGGGGGGGGAGGCGGACGCTTTTTAGGGGCTCTCCTAACCTGGCTCGGCCCCGCCCGGGGAAAGAATTCCCCAAATACTGCGTCCCAGTAGGAGTGCTTAGTGACCGCCAGTCATAGAGCCTGTGCTGCCTGTGTAATCCACGCTGTCCCAGGGTGAAAGAGGAAGCAAACGGCAGAAGCACGTTTTTCCTTTCCAGGGACATCCAACATGGCCGCCGAGCGGTCACTAGAGGCCAAAGCCTGTAATACAGGCCGCGACTACGGCAAATGGCCGCTGCTCAGCACTAGAGGGAAAACCCCAGGAAAATGGCCGCGGCTACGGCAAAATGGTGGCGATCCGCCGGAAAATGGCGGCGGATCGCCGCATGGCGGTGCGGAAACGCGGGGTGCGGGGGGGGGGTGCAGGAGGGGGCGAGAACACCCAGGGGGGACACTAGCCCAACGAAACACCCTCCACCGGCCGGCTGAAATCACTAAAATCGCCCCGCCCCCCCCTCTGCGCCCCTAGGGGGAGAGAGGGGGTCACTCACCAGTCCGACGGGCGTAGCAGGTAGCCACCCGGGTGTAGACCTTCCTCCCACTGCCGGAGAGGGTGCATGGCCACAGGCCCCTGGACAGGAACCAGGTCCGGTCACTGGGCGCAAGTGGGGGTCACCCACTGGCCGCCCGCACAGAACGGGCACGATGCGGCGGGCCCCGCCAAGGCTAGGGCTAGCTCGCATCAGTTGGCCGCGCTGGGGAAAGTGCAGGAATCTAGCTATCCTCTATGCCCCAGCCGGCTTCTTGATAGCAGTCTTCATCAGATAGCTTGAAAAAAATAAAAAAGCGGTAGCAAAAAAGATGAACCGCAGGTCCCATAAGGGAGCCAGGTCTAACTCCTTGCACTAGGCATAGGAAACTGATATGCTATACAGAGCAGGGGGGTTATATGGGAGAGAGAGGATGGCCCCCTGGGAGGGGGCAGCTTGCTTTCTTTCTATTTGCCGAGTCAACTCCTAGTAGGATGTGCATATAACCCAACTTGTCTAATGAAGGGCTGCGTCTGTCAGTTAACGTAAGAGAAAAGATGGTAGCCCGCAGTTCTGTCTAGACTATTCCAAGCTGAATGCCTGCACCCACCGGGGTGCCTATCCCCTGCCCAGGGTGAAGGAGTCACTCATGGTGCTAGGCCAAGCTCAAAACCTCTCTGAGCTCAACCTAGCGAGCGGTTACTGGCAAATCCCAGTGAGGGAACAGGACTGGGTGCTGGTAAAGAACCTGAAGTGTGAAAGAGGCAGCAAGTTGGAGCCCAAGTGGGAGCTCACCCCCTATTGGGTGGAGAAACAGCCTTTGTCACTGACCCCTGTGTACAAAGTGGTCTCAGAAAGCCCTCCACTGCAATCTGCTGAGATCCTGTGTATTGAGTGGGGACTGTTCCACCAAGCCTGCCGCAGACATAAGGGACAATGACCCCAAGGATGTTTCACCAATCCAGGAAGTCCCTTTTGAGTGAGATATGCCCCACACTGAACCTGGGCCTCTGGCCCCAAATGATCCTGAGGAATACTGCAGAATAGGGTTACCCCATGACTCGCTGGCAACCTAGCAGGTCTAACTGTCAAGAGCCTGGGCCTTCTCAGTGACACTGGGGTGTCCACAAAACATTTACCTGTTTCAAAGGACAAGCCATGTATGGGTCTCTTCCAGTTCTTGTAAAAGTCTACTGACACTGTGGTCTGATCAGTGTCAAAGGGTGCTGAGGCCCAAATTCCACCTCTGACTTGGCTTGGCACATGGGTGCCCCATTAGAAGTTCTTCAACTTTCTTACACTAGGCATGTCAGAAGATGTATACCATCACTTTCTAGTCATGGTGTCATAGTCATAGTCATAGTCATAAAGTCTACAGTGGCAGTACTGAGCTGTGACTAGACTGCCAAGATCATCCAGCTCAGGTCCATGTTCCCAATCTGGAGCTCTCTGAACCACCAACCTCTGATTAGCCTGAAGATGCATTGTCTCTTGTCCCAAGAGATAGAACTGGTCCTTAACTCCTTAGGTGCTCCCAAAAATCAAATATTGGGAGCCTTCCTCAACACGTAGTGCAAAATGAATGTCTGTAAACTTGCCAGGGACAGTGAGTTCAAGTGGGTTGGAGGGTAGAGGTGTGTCCATTTGCTCACAATGTTCAGGTGCAGGGATTGGTAGGTATGAGAAATGACTGCCTGAGCTGATTTGGGAGAAAAGGGGAGAGATGACCACACTGCCATTGTCACCAGGATGCTGGGCATAGGGCAATACCATCAGCTCCAACATTGTCCCTGGTCTTGCATCCTTTTCAGCCACCATCTTATTTGCTCTTATGTGCTGGGAAAGTGGTATACTGTTCCGGCCCATGCTTGTTGGACCTTGTGTCACAGACACCAGTCATGTGGGCCCTGACTGTGCGGTCCAGTAAAACCTTGACATTATCAATCCATATGCTTGTGGAGGATAGGCATGGCCTTCTGGGCAAAAAATTGCACCTGGTTACCTGACTCTGTGGTGCAGCACAGGCCATAAACTGGGAAGGGATAGATGCAAGAAGGGCAGGACCTGAAACTTAAGCTGCTGAACTAGTTCTACAAACATCAAGCAACTAGGTAATATGAAATTGAGGCTAGACCACCACAATCTGGCTGGATACAGAGTGCAAAACAAATGCAATTTTTTTTTATATTTAACTGGCCAAAAATGTGTGTCTTGACTATAATAAACAAAATGTATAATAACACCACCATGTAGTCCCTTTAATACTGGTAACTATGTTAATGAAATAAATTAGGCAAACTGTTCTTGGGATTTAGCAACACGGGGGGCACAGAGCTGGTGCCTGGGGAGCTCTTCTCTGCCTGTTGAGGCTATAGTTTCCATAACTTGCACTAATGAGACAACACAATTCATCTAATTAATCCCATATGGATTTTACTCATGCTTATTTTTTAGGAATATAAACAGCCCATAACTAAATGATGAACTTGGACCTCATTGCCTATCCAAAGGCATGTACTCCACGTTTAGTTTGCTCTGAGCCGATCATTATTGCTTTTAAACATATCCATGTGTGAAGCTTCCTTCTGCCTTCTAGGTTCAGCTTATTGCCCAGGAGATTAAATTAAATCTATCACCTGTCGCTCAGGTAAGACATTTACTGATGTTATATGTGAAAATATTTGTTACTGGAAATCGTTGACCTGTTTTGCTTTTAATCTTGCAATAGTGTTTTTTTTTCATATTTTCGGTGACCATTGCTGACCTTTCTGCAAATGCTTGTGCCCGGTTGTCTTTGGTTGTATTATTAAAGTTCAATTGTAAATCCGCTAATTACATGCCAGGTGCATCAAAACAAAAGGTGTACAACATTTTCCAGTTTTTCTTTAGAAACCAGCCACAACATGAGCAGAAAAGCCTGTCTTCTGCCATTTTCAAGGGTAGTAGGCAAGGGACTGTCAAACAAAGGGGATGGGGGGTCTGGGCCACTGATGCAATTAAAAAAAAACTGTTTAGCAGTAATTTTGAATAACATAATTGGGGATGCCATAAACCTCCCTGTGAAATGATGCACTTGTTGGATGTACCACAGCTAAAATGACTTTTAGAGAAAAAAAAAAGAAAACATTTGCTGCTAAATTACATTTCCCCCACCATCTTTTTTTTCTTTTTTTTGACAAAAAATAAAATCCGGCCCTGGGGGTATTTTTCTTCCTAGTGACACCAACAGTGGGGCATCATTTCTGCCACTAACAATAATGATAGGGTACTATTGCTTTTACTAATATCAATGATGGGGCATTAATCCTTTCACTGATGCCAATAATGGGGCACTATTCCTCCTCTTACTGACCACGGGCACAATGTAACTGACCACCAACCCTGAGGCAATGCTTATTCTCACTAATGCTGGGCCCAGGACATTTTCTACCCCCACTGGCTACAATCCAGCCCCCCCTCCCAGTCTGAAGAATGGTAAACTGGCCCTTGAAAAGTTTGGAGACCCCTGTTTTACAGAATGCCAGAGTCTTATCCCAGATGAGGGTCTAAGTATAGATGTTAGGGGAGGGCCCACACACAAAAAAAAAGCATTGGTTCCCTATCAAAAGACACTCCAGAGCATGGGGTGTAGACTCTTATGCAAGCATGAAGACAGGCTCGGCAGGAAACAGAGGGCAATGAGTGTGCACTCCCCTGACTGGCTGAACTATACCAGGTCACATGCCCTCAACTTGGGTAGCATACCTTGCCAGGGAGGACCCCATCTTATTATAAAGGAGGCTTCCAGATTCTGATAAGTCCCCTCCCTTCCCCGGCAGACCCCCTCCAACCCTGGCCACCAAGCCAGGGTTGTGGGGAAGAGGCCCCTGCCCTCTTCAACATGGGGATAAAATGCTTTGCGAGGGGATTACCATCTAGCAAGGTACCCTGCCCATGTTGAGAGAGTATTGCCTGGTATGGATCAGGAGGGAAGGGTCGCATACTCACTTCCCCATCCCTTTTCCTTGCCAGACAGGCTGCATGCTCACATAAAGGTCTGCTGTGGAGTTTGGGGGGGGGGGCTAAATATTTTTCTTATTTTTTTGTGGAGGGTGCCCCCCTAAAATCCAGAACTGACACTCATCGGAGGCAATGGATTTTCAGGGGGAACCACTCACTTTTTTTTTTCATTTTTATGGGATCCTCCCTTACAATCCATACCAGACACTCCTCCTATAGGACCAAGTTCTGGTAAGGATGAAGAGAATCCCCAACTGGTTTGTTTAAAAGCAGAACAAAGTGGCTGAGAAATGTTATTTAGCATCGAGCAATTTAAATGGTATTTTTTTCTCTTCATAACTGTTAAAAGGAATGCATGTTTAAAGGAATTGTATATTTTTAATGTTGCCTTTAAGGCTTATTAAAGCAGTTGTATCCCCCTGTAGGTGATTTTTACCTACAGGTAAGCCTATAATAAGGTTAGGAGATATTCCCCTTGCATGCAGCAACTGACGTCTGCGGCGCATGCACATTGAAGGTCCAGTGATGGTCCGGCGTATCGTGCTGGGACTTGCCAGAACAGAGGGCTCCCACGTGCATGCGCGAGAGTAACGTCTCCGCGGCTCCGGCCACTCACAGCGTCGGAGCCGCGAACCTGGAAAAAACACAGCGGGGACATGTCGGCTCCCTCAGCGGTGACCAGAAGCTCATTATGCTTTGGTCTTACAGATATTTTTTTTTTTTTTTCATGTGGGCATACAACCGCTTTAATGGAGCTGCTCTTAATATCTTTTAAACATTTTTTGCATTGGTACATGCCCCAAAGGGGAATGCCCAGCTTTTGTTTGATTATGAGGGTCCCCATGCCATTTTACAGCAAAAAGCCAAGGCAGCAGGGAAATGTCATTTAGTGTCAAATTGTATTTATTTTTCTTTTCCTAAATGTCATTTTTGCTGTATTACATCCTATAGGTGCGGCATTTCACAGGCAGGTTTAAAGCATCCCCCAAGCATAAGGTATTTTTAATGCTTGTTGTTGTTAATGTTTAGACCTTAACCCCTTTAAGAACGCCCCATACTAGATTTACTGCTACAGGGCGGCTCTCCTGTGCAGAATCATGTGATTCTGCACTTCTGCCTGCAGGAGACGCGTGCGCCACCTCTGCTGTGATTATTCACAGCAGAAGCCAATCTGCTGGTGCAAGGCACTGGATGTCCGCCCGCACCCACCAATCATCAGTAATAAACACAAAACTGAGATCTGCCTATACAGTATCTCACAGAAGTGGGTACACCCCTCACAGTTTTGTAAATATTTTATTATATCTTTTCATGTGACAACACAAAGGCCTCATACACACGGGCGTTTTATAATAAATAAGCAAAACGCCAGGTCCGACGTTTTTTAAAAAATCGGCGTTTTGTATCGGCGTTAGCGAGCGTTAGTGAGCGTCGGCGTCAATAGGCGTTTTTTAAAAAAAAATCAGTCCTCTGCTATTTTTCAACCTAAAAACGCTGGCGTCAAAAAACGCTTGTTAACGCCGGTACGGCGTTAGCGGGTGTTAGCAAGCGTTAGCGAGCGTTTTGCCGATTGGCGTCAAAAAACGCCAAAACGCTACAGCTACAGAACGCGATGGTCCCGCGTTCTAAAAACAGCTCACTAACGCCGACGCCCTCTACTGCTCACTAACGCCGGCGTTTTTAGAAGGCCATTGAATAACATGGAGAGCTGCAAAAAACGCCTACAAACGCCGGCATGCAAAACGCCCGTGTGTATGAGGCCTGAAGAAATGACACTTTGCTACAATGTAAAGTAGTGAGTGTACAGCTTGTATAACAGTGTAAATTTGCCGTCCCCTCAAAATAACTCAACACACAGCCATTAATGTCTAAACCACTGGCAAGAAAAGTGAAAATGTCCAAATTGGGCCCAATTAGACATTTTCCCTCCACTGTGTCATGTGACTCTTTAGTGTTCCAAGGTCTCAGGTGTGAATGGGGAGCAGGTGCGTTAAATTTGATGTTATTGCTCTCACTCTCTCATACTGGTCACTGGAAGTTCAACATGGCACCTCATGGCAAAGAACTCTCTGAGGATCTGAAAAAAGAATTGTTGCTCTAGTGGTCTAGGCTATAAGAAGATTGCCAAGACCCTGAAACTGAGCTGCAGCATGGTGGTAAAGAATATACAGTGGTTTAACAGGACAGGTTCCACTCAGAACAGGCCTCGCCATGGTAGACCAAAGCAGTTAAGTGCACCTGCTCAGCGTCATATCCAGAGGTTGTCTTTGGGAAATAGACGTATGAGTCCTGCCAGCATTGCTGCAGAGGTTGAAGGGGTGGGGGGTCAACCTGTCAGTGCTCAGACCATACGCCTCACATTGCATCAAATTGGTCTGCATGGCTGTCGTCCCAGAAGGAAGCCTCTTCTAAAGATGATGCACAAGAAAGCCTGCAAATAGTTTGCTGAAGACAAGCAGACTAAGGACATGTATTACTGGAACCATGTCCTGTGGTCCAATGAGACCAAGATAAACTTATTTGGTTCCAATGGTGTCAAGCGTGTGTGGCGGCAACCAGGTGAGGAGTACAAAGACAAGTGTGTCTTGCCTACAGTCAAGCATGGTGGTGGGAATGTCATGGTCTGGGGCTGCATGAGTGCTGCCGGCACTGGGGAGCTACAGTTTATTGAGGGAACCATGAACGCCAACATGTACTGTGACATACTGAAGCAGAGCATAATCCCCTCCCTTCAGAGACTGGGCCTTGCTAAAGAAGCTGAGGGTAAAGGTGATGGACTAGCCAAGCACGTCTCCAGACCTAAACCCTATTGGGCATCTGTGGGGCATCCTCAAACGGAAGGTGGAGGAGTGCAAGGTCTCTAACATCCACCAGCTCTGTGATGTCGTCATGGAGGGGTGGAAGAGGACTCCAGTGGTAACCTGTGAAGCTCTGGTGAACTCCATGCCCAAGAGGGTTATGGCAGTGCTGGAAAATAATGGTGGCCACACAAAATATTGACACTTTGGACCCAATTTGGACATTTTCACTTAGGGGTGTACTCACTTTTGTTGCCAGTGGTTTAGACATTAATGGCTGTGTGTTCTTCAGTGTTGTCACATGAAAAGGTAGAATAAAATTTTTACAAAAAGGTGAGGGGTGTACTCACTTTTGTGAGATACTGTATAAACAAGGCAGATCTCAGTTCAGACAGGGGGGAAGGAATGGATTTTGTTTTTCTGCAAAGCGGGGAACAAAGTCCATTTCTTCCCTGAGTAAAAGCACCTCACACAGTACACAAAAACACTGGTTAGGCACACATTCAACCCTTTGAATTTCCCCTGATGTTTAATCCCTTCTCTGCCAGTGTCATTAGTACAGTGACAGTTCATATTTTTAGCACTGATCACAATATTAGTGTCACTGGTTCCCACAAAGTGAATAACCATGCCAGTTAGTTAGGAGTGTGTCTATAGGAATGTTTGACCATTCTTCCAGAAGCATATTTGTGAGGTCAGACACTGATGTTGGACGAGAAGGTCTGGCTCGCAGTCTCCGCTCAAATTCATCTCAAAGGTGTTCTATCAAGTTGAGGTTAGGACTCTGTGCAGGCGAGTCAAGTTCTTCCACCCTAAACTCACTCATCCATGCCTTTATGGACCTTTCTTTGTGCATTGGTGCGCAGCCATGTTGGAACAGGAAGGGGCCATCCCCAAACTGTTCCCACAAAATTGGGAGCATGAAATTGTCCAAAATGTCTTGGTATGCTGATGCCTTAAGAGTTTCCTTCACTGGAACTCAGGGGCCAAGCCCAACCCCTGAAAAACAACCCCACACTATAATCTCCCCTCCACCATATGATTTGTACCAGTGCACAAAGCAAGTTCCATAGACATGGATGAGTGAGTTTAGGGTGGAGGAACTTGATTGGCCCGCACCTCAACCTGATAGAACACCTTTGGGGTGAATTAGAGTGGAGACTGTGAGCCAGGCCTTCTCGTCCACATCAGTGCCTGACCTCACAAATGCACTTCTGGAAGAATGGTCAAACATTCCCATAGACACTCCTAAACCTTGTGGACAGCCTTCCCAGAAGAGTTGAAGCTGTTATAGCTGCAAAGGGTGGGCCAACTCAATATTGAACCCTATGGACTAAAGGCCTGTACACGCGGTCCAATTAACAGCCTGTTGGCCGAAAATCCAACAGAAGTTGGACGATGAGACTAGAAAACTTGTGTAGGCCAACAAGGAGTTGACCTATTGTTGGCTTGTGTGTACAGAAGTTGACCAACCAAAAGTTGTAAGTACAAACACGCATGCTCAGAATCCAGGAAGTGTTTGATCGTGTAACCTGTGTTCATAATTTACAAATCACATTCACCTGAACTTCCTCGTTATACACTCGGAACACGTCACTACGTTCGGCTTTGCTGGCCGATTACTTGATTCACGTTAGTACGCTAGACCAAACAGCCATCACCCAATTTGGATAAAGGTTGGACGTTTGGTTGACCAACCATCATCTTGTGTGTACGAGGCTTGAGACTGGGATGCCATTAAAGTTCATGTGCGTGTAAAGGCAGGTGTCCCAATACTTTTGACAATATAGTGTAGTTGCATTGGTCCAAGCTAGACCAATGTAACTATGTAAAGATATGCCATGCCTGGAATTTGTCTATAAAAACCACCACAAGAACATTTGCTCGGCCTATCCTATTGATTACACTGCATTTAGACAAAATGTCAAACTTTTTCCGCAGCCTGTTTTTGGGGAAATGTAAAATTCTCATTTCTTTCTAAGGACATCACGGGACACAGAGCAGGCTATATATTCATATGCATACTGGGTTATGCGCCACCGATAGGTGAATGGACACTGGTAATCAAATAAAAAACAAACAGAAAGTTCCCCCTCCTATATAACCCCTCCCACACGGGGAGCACTTCAGTTTTTTCGCCAGTGTCTTGAAGGTGGATGGTCACTTCTACAGCTCTGTGGAGGTTCTATGCTGGTTCCCACACAGGTTCTTTTAGAATCAGGGACAGCCTTAATACCGGATCCATTTCAAAGGGTATTAAGCTAAGATAAATGGTACCCGGCCTCGCTAAAAAGAAAGGGGGGGGTAGAAGGTTGGGCCTGCAGTCTCCTCCAGGCCCTGCGCCGGGATAGGTGAGTAATCCTCAATGGGGATAATGTTACTGAACCCAGCTGGCTTCCTGCAAACAGGAAAAGTTTGTTTAAAATTTCCCTCCTTTTGCCTACACTTCTTTTTTCTCACCACCAGAGGGCTCAGCTAGAAAGACACAGTCAAGCTTGGTCTTGCCTGCAGTTCCTGTGAAGCTGCACCAGGGGGAGCCTGCACCAGCACTAATCTGTCTTTTCACTATGTAAGTGAATGGACGATTGCAGGAGAGTCACCTGAAGCAGTCAGGCCAGGGTTGGAGAGCAGGCTAAAGATCCTCCTGGTAACACATGAGTCTAGGGGTGGGAGCTGAGTCAGGCTGGGCAGGAAGCTGGGTTCGGGGAATGTGGGCAAAGCAGTGCATGCAATAGCAGCCATGGCTTCCAAGAAGCACAGGGGTGGAGAGAAGCTGCCTGTAATCAGGCTAGAGACACAGGTGTTACCACAGCCCTTGCTGAGGCTAGTCGGATCACTGTTTCCACTGCTTCCCCTGAGAGACCAGAAGCGACCGGGCTATCTGAGCCGCTGCGGCTGTCTGGTATGGTAGTTAACCCCTCATCTGTTTTCTCACAGTATGTTACTAAAGATGACCTGTCGGCAACCTTACTGAGCTTAGAAACCAGGATTGCTGATATGATTGCTTCTACCACACAGGGTGAGAAGGGTGACAGGCAGGGGAGAGCTGGCAGCCTTAGGCCTGGGGGGCAAGTCCAGTCAAGTGGCCCATTGAGCCACCAAATCAACTCACCATCCATGCCCACCTGGTTTTATAATGGATATTGATGTTATGAAGCAAGACAAATATGATACAATGCTGTAACATAATTTAATGTTAATAGCAACAAAGGAGGTTTAACAAAAAAAATGCATTAATACAGCCTCATCGATTCCCATCAATGCAGCCTGATCAGTGCCCATCAATGAAGTCTCATCAGTGTCCATCAATGCAGCCTCATCAGTGCCCATCAATGCAGCCTCACCAGTGCCCATCCAATGCAGCCTGCAATGCAGAGAGAGGAGAGCCGCCGGATTACAAAGAGCAGGGATCTCCTGCTTACCGGGCGCGGACGCTGTCATACGAAGTCCTGCCTCCTGGACCGGCTCCTATAATAGACATCATCCATGGTAGGGCCAGCCCTGGGTGCCCCCCTATGCTTGCAGTTAGTTGACGGCCGCGCCCCTGGCCCCTACTTCCTCCACAAAAATAAATATTGTCAGCGGGCAATGGCCGCCAGCCATTTCGAATGTAAGTTGGGGTGGCGTGGGGGGCAATTGCCACCCTGCCCCCTGGCCCAGCCCTCCCCTGGTGACAGGTCTCCTTCCCCTAACTCTCCGATTCTGGAATGAGAATGGGTTGATGAGGGAGAGGAGGTAGCTACATGGGATCTGGCCGATTCTATTTCAGACACTTCTGCTTCACAGAGTCCTGAGCCAGAAGAATCCCCAAGGACACCTGCCTCTCAATCTCAGAGGCTGCTGATCCAGGTTCTTACACAAAAGGTACTTGCAGCATTCAGGTTACCTCCAGCGGAGAGTCCTGTGGATGTGTATTTCTCCCTTGGGTCATTAAAATACCACAAGGTGCACAGGGATTCGCTTTGCACCCTCTCCTTGAGAGGGTGATATATGCTGACTGGGTGCACCCGGACAGATTGTTTGTTCCTTCTAATATATCCTATGCAGGAAAGCTGTTTGTAAGGAGGAGTACCAGCTGTCCATGCAGCATTTACATCACTAAGTAAATCCCTGACCTGCCCTGTTGATAATGCCCAGGTGTTAAGGACCCTTCATATAAAAAGTCCTTATTAAAGGCTACTTTTTCCTTGGCTGGGCATCGGAGCTTATTTTTATTTTTTTATTTTTTTACTGTTCTGAAGCAGCATAGAGGCCACATTTGATGCATATGTGCTTGGCTCCTCCTGCTTGGGTCCGTGTTTGCTTAAACGCTTGTTTGCTTAAAACACATTTGTTAAAATATGTTTGTTAAACATGGTTTTTAAAACACATGTGGGCTAAAACACAGGGTTGCAAAGCAACATGTCGCATAGAGACTCGTGTTGCATAAACTTGTGTCGCATAGAGACTTGTGTCGCAATAGGTGTGTGTTGCATAGGTGTGTGTTGCATTGATTCTTGTGTTGCATAGAGACTTGTGTCGCATAGAAACTCGTGTCGCATGGAGACATGGGTCGCATAGAGAAGTGTGTCTCATGGGCCTGTGTCACTTAGGCTTGTGTCGCATTGAGACTTGTGTCTACATGGGCACGTGTCTGCATAGGTCGCATGATGCATAGCACACATGATGCAGAGACACCTGATGCCTATGAATGCGTGTTGTGCATAAACAGATGCCCGCTTACTTACATAGGAACGTTTTGCATAAACACATGCCTGCTTGCTTATTGCTCAAACCTATTATGGTCCAAAGGCAAAACGGGGAGGTAAGGCCTATTCTAGATCTCAAGGTCCTAAACCAATTTCTTGTGGTATGGCCGTTCCGCATTGAGTCAATCCGCTCAATGATTGCCTCACTCCAGGAAGGAGATTTTTTGGCATCAATAGACATCAAGGATACATATTTGCCTGTGGCAATTTTGCTACCTCATCAGAGGTTTTTTGCATTTTGTGGTAGAAGAACGACGCTACCAGTTCTGGCTCTGCCATTCAGGGTCACAATAGCTCCCTGAATCTTCATAAAAATTCTGGCTCCAGTGCTGGGCCTCAGTGGCGGCTGTTGAAATTTTAGGATGGGGGGGCCAGACCCCGCCCTTCCTTTTTGACCCCTCCCACTTCTCATAAGCCCCACCCCTTATAGTTTCCACCCCTTGTGTCAGGAGTATACAGCCCAGCATCACCAGATAGTGGTATACAGCATCACCAGTTAGGAGTATACAGAGTCACGAGATAGCAGTATACAGAGCCCCAGATAGCAGTATACAGAGTCACCATATAGCAGTATACAGAGTCACGAGATAGCAGTATACAGAGCCCCAGATAGCAGTATACAGAGTCACCATATAGCAGTATACAGAGTCACCATATAGCAGTATACAGAGTCACCATATAGCAGTATACAGAGCACCAGATAGCAGTATACAGAGCACCAGATAGCAGTATACAGAGTCACCAGATAGCAGTATACAGAGCACCAGATAGCAGTATACAGAGCCCCAGATAGTAGTATACAGAATCCCAGATAGGGTATACAGAGCCCCAGATAGTGTATACAGGGTCCCAGAAAGGGTATACATGGTCCCAGATAGGGTTTGCAGGATCCCAGATAGGGTATGCAGGGTCCCAGACAGAGTATACAGGGTCCCAGATAGGGTATACAGTCACCAGATAGGGTGTACAGGGTCCCAGATAGGGTATACAGAGCCCCAAATAGGGTATACAGTCACCAGATAGGGGTTTACAGGGTCCCAGATAGTGTATACAGTCACCAGGTAGGGGTTTGCGGCAGAATATTGCACATAGTACGTCATAGGAAGCTCCATGCAGAGTATTGTACATAGTATATCATAGCAAGCCCAATGCAGAATATTGCACATAGTATATCATAGGAAGCCCAATGCAGAATATTGCACATAGTATATCATAGCAAGCCCAATGCAGAAAATTGCACGTAGTATATCATAGGAAGCCCAATGCAGAATATTGCACATAGTATATCATAGGAAGCTCCATGCAGAATATTGCACATAGTATATCATAGGAAGCTCCATGCAGAATATTGCACATAGTATATTATAGGAAGCTCCATGCAGAATATTTCACATAGTATATCATAGGAAGCTCCATGCAGAATATTGCACATGGTACATCATAGGAAGCTCCATGCAGAATATTGCACATAGTATATCATAGGAAGCCCAATACAGAATATTGCACATAGTATATCATAGGAAGCCCAATGCAGAATATTGCGCATAGTATATCATAGGAAGCTCCATGCAGAGTATTGCAAATACAGGGCCCCAGATAGTGTAATACAATCACGAAATAGGGGTTCGCAAAGGCCCGACCCCCCCTCCCGCGTGGCGCCCCCCCTCTTACCCCATCTAATAGGCAGGCAGGCAGGAGTGTGCAGAGTTCGGCATGTGGCCAGCGGCTGTTTCTATGCAGAGACATCGCTTCTTGGATGGCGGTGATTGATTGACAGTACCAGGAGCCAATAGGCGGCTTGAGGCGCAGAGCAAAGCGCCTCAAGGCAGGATTAAACCCTGCCATTAAAGCGTGATGCCTGCAATCATGTGATTGCAACGACGTCACGCTTCCCATAGTGCACTGTGTCTGGCGCCCGAACACAGTGCACTATGGTAATTCAAACAAACTTTTTTTTTTAAAGGGGACTTTTTTTTGGGGGGTGGGGGCGGCGCACAGGAGCCCCCACTGCTGGGCCTTCTAGGGTCACAAGGGGTCCTAATAATGGGATGCTTGAACAACCTCTTGCTCAGATATCAGTCTTGGTGCAGACTCGAGCAGAATGTGACCCTAACAATCCTGGAAAGCAGGGGTTAGGTCATGTATGTAGGGTATTCCTTACTAGACCCAGTTCAGTCTCTGGAATATTTAGGTCTATAGCTAAATATAGTCCAAGCAAGGATACTCTCAGTGCTGAGAGGATCAGCGACCTCAAGGCTCTGGTAAGCCAGGTGAGGGCAATGAGACACTCTTCAGTTCACCTCTGTGTGAGGCTGCTAGGGAAGATGGTAGCCTCTTTCGAGGCAGTTCTCTATGCACTGCGTCACTCCAGGGCACTTCAGCGCAACATCCTGGCAGAGTGGAACAGGCAATTGCAGACTTTGGATTCCTGCATATCCTTATCTCCCAGGGCTCGATGGAATCTCGCCTGGTGGTTAGTAAACCAGAATCTGTCTCAGGGCAGATCTTTTCTTACAGTGTCTTAGAAGATTGTGACCACAGATGCCAGTCTTGCAGGCTGGGGAATGGTCATGGGGGACTCCACGGTGCAGGGGAGATGGTCTTTGGTGGTGCAGAGATTGCCCATAAACTTCCTAGAGTTACAAGCTATTCAGCTAGCTCTGAGGTATTGGACATCCAGGTTGCAGGGCTACCTGGTAAGGGTACAGGCCGACAAGACCACGGCAGTGGCAAGTTTGCAAGACTCTCTGCAGTTCACATCCCAGGCATGGGAAAATTGGAAGGTGGACTTTCTCAACCGCCAACAGATACACCCGGGAGAGTGGTCACTGCAGCCCGAAGTGTTTCGGGAAATTTGCCTGCGCTGGGGGACGCCAGAGGTTGATCTACTGCCATCCCGATTCAACAACAAAGTCCAGCAGTTTGTGTCCCGATCAGGAGATCCTTTGGCTATAAGAGTAAGGGCTCTCATGATTCCATGAGCCCAGTTCTCCTTGATTTATGCCTTTCTCCCAATCTCTCTACTACCGCATCCCTTGCGCAAAATTCGGGAGGAGGCGGGGACAGTCTTTCTGGTGGCGCCAGATTGGGCCAGGAGGCCTTGCTACCTAGAGATAATGGGGTTAACGGCAGGCAGGCCTTGGCAGCTTCCGGTCCGATCCAATCTACTCTCTCAGGGTCCTATATTCCACCCAAATTTATGCGCGCTAAGCTGACGGCATAGGCGTGCGCACATAGGGTGGCAGGTGTGTCTGGGCACACCCTAATCACCCTGTACTGTGCAAATTACCCCTGCTGCCTGGCTTCAGATAAAGGGACAGGGGAATCTCTGTCCTAAGACCCTTTCTCTGTCTCAAAAGTGAGACATCAGGGGTCTGTTTAGACCCCTGATATTCCATCAAAGGCCCCCAGCAGGTTTCTAAAATAAAATTGTACAAAAAAAATAATAAAATATAATATTGTAAAAAATAACAAAAACAAAATTGTAAAAAAATAAATAAAAATAAACTACTGACACCGATCTCTGCCCTACTGACACCGATCTCTGCCCTTCTGACATATATACACACACATTCATGTTTGTTTGCACTTTGTGGTGCACACCCTAATGCAATAGGCTGCGCACACCTATGGCTGATGGCATGGCAATTGAAGCCACGGTATTGAGAGATCCTGGGGTTTTTGGGACCTGTGTTATCTCTAATGGTAAATGCTAAAAAGCTAGTCGCCAGGAAGATTTATCACAGGGTCTGGAAGGCTCACATTGCGTGGTGTGAGGCCAGGAAATGGCATCCCCGCAAGTATGCGATTGGTAAAATGCTAGCCTTTCTGCAAGCAGGAGTCGACTTGAAGCTGGTTTTGACTACAATCAAAGGACAGGTTTCTGCCTTGCCCATATGTGTTCAGAAACCTTTGATTTCTCCCTCCTTGATCAGGACCTTTCTTCAAGGGGTAACTCATCTGATGCCACCTGTTAGATTTAGTCCCTGTCCATGGGATTGAATCTGGTTTCTGCCTTGTCCATGTATCTTCAGAGGCCTTGGCTTCTCACTCTTTGATCAGGACTTGTCTACAAGGGGCAACGTGGCTGTTACCTCCTAGTTAGATTGCCTCCCTGTCCAGAGGATCTGAATTTGGTTTTGACAGTGCTGCAGAAGCAGCCTTTTGAACCTTTTAGGGAGATTCCCTTGGTTCTTTTGACTAGGAAGCTAGTCTTTTTCTTGCCATCACCCCAGCCAGAGGGGTTTCAGAGTTGGCAGCTCTTTCTTGTAAAGAGCCAGACTTGAGATTGCACCAGGATAAGGTGGTATTGCGGCCTCTTCCATTCTTTCTACCAAAGGTAGTGTCGGCCTTTCATTTCAATAAGTTATTATGTTACCTTCTTTTTATTCTCGGTCCTCCTCACTGGAGGAGAGACCACTGCACTCTCTACATGTGGTGCTTGCTATTAAGATCTATCTGCAGAGATCTGCAGATATCAGTAGGACTGATGCCTTTTTTGTTGCCTGAAGCCTCTAGGAAGGGTCAGGCTGCTTCCAAGGCAGCTGTTTTCACTGTGGATTACCGCACAACTCCTGCGCTCGGATAAATCAACCAATCATGGTGGCTTGGCCTGGAACACCACCTTTATAGATGTTCCACTCTCTACGCACTAGATGGTCTTGCTGCCCTCCTCAGGATCATGGGAATCCGAATAGAACTAAGAAAAACACAAAAAGGAGAGGGGCGCACCGACCTTGTGCAATACCATAAGACCATTTATTAAAATTTGAAATAAAGCATAAAATATACTCACAAACGGAGCAATATCAAAAGCATGTAAGTCAAGGCTGCTTAGGACGCCATCGTGATTCCCCCCTAGCTGTGGTGGAGTTTTACTGAAGTCACTGTCCATGACTTACATGCTTTTGATATTGCTCCGTTTGTGAGTATATTTTATGCTTTATTTCAAATTTTAATAAATGGTCTTATGGTATTGCACAAGGGTGAGAGTTCTTTCCACCAGGAGATAGGGACCTCCTGGGCTTCTGCCACCAGACGTCGGTAGCACAGATTGTGAGGCCGCTACATGGTACTCAGTACATACATTCACAAGATTCTATCAGGTGGATGTTAGAACAGTGGAGGATTCTGCTTTTTGGCATATTAAGGGCTGTGGTTTAATTGGGATTGTGTCTCCCTCCCCTCAGGCATTGCTCTGGAACGTCCCAGTATGTATAGAATATATAGCCTGCTCTGTGTCCCGTGATGTCAGAGAAAGAAAATTAGATTTTTTTATACATACTTACCTGTAAAATCCATTTCTTTTGAAG
>BLSH010068643.1:828237-843367 GCA_018402905.1 Glandirana rugosa
TCTGACAGGTGGTCCCGGGCGTAAGGTCCTGGTCCGTAACGGAATATCTATGGATACAGTCTATGTCCATGTGTCAACAAATTTGTAAAAGAATTGCAGAGTTACCACAAGAAGAGACCTCCCATGACATACGGATTAACATATATGTAAAAAAGATAGAAAAAATCTATATAGAACGTGGTTTGAGGACTACTCATCGTGAGTCGATGCTTTGCGCATCTCAAATATGGATCCCACGGGCATGTTCCAAAATAACTAAAATTATACTAATACATACGTAAATGTAATCCTACCTACCCAAGAGAAATCCTTAAACATAGACTAAATATAATACAGATAAACCTAGACATAAACAAATAGAGGGAGTCACAAATATGGTATAGTACATAACGGTAATAAAACTAACATATATATACTTACCTGGTCCTGGAATGCGGGCCCTGGTGGACAGTCTGACACGGGGTTGAGGCAGGAATGCCCGCCCACCTGGCAAGGGAGCAGCCAAGGGCCGGCCGTACCAAAACACAATGGTCCCTGAGTGAGATGTGTGAATGGTGTTCCAGTGAACACATCCAATGTCTATCAAATCTAAACAACAAAACCAATGTGAGTAATGGTGCAAAAAAAAGTGAAAAGAAAAGTCAACTAGGCCCGTGCCAAAAAATAAACACGAGAAAAAATGGTAAAAAATTAATAAGAAAATCCTGCTGTACCTGTTGTGTGTATCCATGTGGAGGGGAGTGTGGATGGGATCCTCTCCCAGTGTGGGAGCATGTGTGGTGATCAACCAGTCTAGCCCCGGCTAAATGCTCCCCGGCCCAGGGCGGGTCCCGCCAATGTCAGATTTAGGATGGTAGATGCCCATTTTTCTTTAGTGATCTGTCATGACCTTTAGATTAATGGTTGCACAAGTATATCCATTATCCATGTACCCCATCCTGGATTAGGCATACAGTGCCCCCTTGGTTTTACATACCATTGTTACTACTTAGGTTTTACTCCCTCTATTCGGCATCTAGCCTGGTCGCTGTGTGGTGGGCCTGGTGATTGTGGTTTGGCTAGCGGGGTTGTGATGCGAGGTAGCTCGCTCCACGTCCATTTGCTATGTGGCAGGGGCGGGGTTTGATCTCTCCCGCATCAACGTCATACACATACACCCCACTTTTGGCGTCATATGATGCCCCATTTGTGGGACGTTCCTTTTTTCCACCCAATGCCATAGCTGGGAGGGACGGACATCCGCGTCGTCATCCCACCGCGGCTAGACCATCCCAACATCTAGCAATATTGGGGTTGATATGACATTTGCGGGACCCTGCCCTGGGCCGGGGAGCATTTAGCTGGGGCTAGACTGGTTGATCGCCACACATGCTCCCACACTGGGAGAGGATCCCATCCACACTCCCCTCCACATGGATACACACAACAGGTACAGCGGGATTTTCTTATTAATTTTTTACCATTTTTTCTCATGTTTATTTTTTGGCACGGGCCTAGTTGACTTCACACTCTTAGCACTACCCACAGTGCTGACATCATTCTTTTCACTTTTTTTTTTTTTCTTCATGCATCATTACTCACATTGGTTTTGTTTTTTACATTCAACAGACATTGGATGTGTTCACTGGAACACCATTCATACATCTCACTCAGGGACCATTGTGTGGTGGTACGGCCGGCCCTTGGCTGCTCCCTTGCCAGGTGGGCGGGCATTCCTGCCTCAACCTCATGTCAGACTGTCCACTGGGGCCTGCATTCCAGGACCAGACATCGCCTTATAGATACCTATGTCAGATACAGGTACACAGTTGTTTAAACGTTCTCTTAACGTCTCAATGGTGTTCTTCTCTGGAGGGTACTGTATGCCTAATTGTATATACATTTTTTCTATCTTTTTTAGATATATCTTGCACCAAACTCCTGATGAGTAGCACTCAGCTACGAAACGCGTAGAGTTTATACCTAGGGTGCCCGTACAAGGTTTTATTGATTTTAATATGATTATGTATGCATTTACATTAGGATGGATGGGTTCTCTTTCGGAATTTGTATCTGATTTATATTATGTCTATTTGGATCTGTATTTTTTTATCTACCTCAGTGTTTATACCATATCATGTATTGCCATTATTTTGATTGTATATATAGGATTTCTTTATGAGTCCACTATCAATCATTAAATAATACGTATTTTAAACAATATATGCTATACGGCATCTTACTCATGATAAATCCTCTGGAAGCTATATGCATTTTACACATGTATACTTTGCACCATTCATGGCTATGACAACCTCACTGAAAGCCCCATTATCTTTCTTTACTGTTTTTCAATTGAGAATTGTCAAAGGATCTGTAGGAAAAGGTAGTTGAGTTGTATAAAACAGGAAATGGATATAAAAAGATATCCAAGGAATTGAGAATGCCAATCAGCAGTGTTCAAACTCTAATTAAGAAGTGGAAAATGAGGGGCTTTGTTGAAACCAAACCACAGTCAGGTAGACCAACTAACAACTAACCACAGCTGCCAGGAAAATTGTTTGGGATGCAAAGAAAAACCCACAAATAACTTCAGGACTGTCTGAAAACATGTGGTGTGGCTGTTTCAAGATGCACAATAAGGAGGCACTTGGTCGAGTCGCCAGAAGAAAGCCATTACTGCGCAAATGCCACAAAGTATCCCGTTTATAATACGCCAAACAGCACAGAGACAAGCCTCAAACCTTCTGGCACAAAGTTATTTGGAGTGATGAGATCAAAATTGAGCTTTTTGGCCACAATCATAAACGTTACATTTGGAGAGGAGTCAACAAGGCCTATGAAACACGGAGGCAGATCGCTGATGTTATGGGGATGTGTGAGCTACAAAGGCACAGGAAATTTCGTCAAAATTGGCAAGATGAATGCAGTATGTTATCAAAAAATACTGGAGGAACATTTGCATTCATCAGCCAGGAAGCTGCGCATGGGACGTACTTGGTCATTCCAACATGACAATGATCCAAAACACAAAGCCAAGTCGATCTGTCATTGGCTACATAAAGTGAAGGTTCTGGAGTGGCCATCTCAGTCTCCTGACCTCAATATCATTGAGCCACTCTGGGGAGATCTCAAACTTGCAGTTCATGCAAGACAGCCCAAGAATTTTCAGGAACTGGAGGCTTTTTGCCAAGAGGAGTGGGCAGCTTTACCATCTGAGAAGATAAAGAGCCTCATCCACAAATACCACAAAAGACTTCAAGCTGTCATTGATGTTAAAGGGGGCAATACACGGTATTAAGAACTGGGGTATGTAAACTTTTGATCAGGATCATTTCGGTAGTTTCTGTTGTCATTATGATTTAAAAAGAGTAAACACAGTTGACTGATAATAAATGGCTTCAGCCAAACACTAACCATATATATATATATAGTATCTCATAGAAGTGAGTACACCCCTCACATTTTTGTAAATATTTTATTCTATCTTTTCATGTGACAACACTGAAGAAATGACACTTTGCTACAATGTAAAGTAGTGAGTGTACAGCTTGTATAACAGTGTAAATTTGCTGACCCCATCAAAATAACTCAACACACAGCCATTAATGTCTAAACCGCTGGCAACAAAAGTGAGTGCACCCCTAAGTGAAAATGTCCATATTGGGTCCAATTACCCATTTTCCCTCCCCGGTGTCCTGTGACTCGTTAGTGTCACAAAGTCTCAGGTGTGAATGTGGAGCAGGTGTGTTAAATTTGGTGTTATTGCTCTCACTCTTATACTGGTCACTGAAAGTGCAACATGGCACCTCATTGCAAAGAACTCTCTGAGGATGTGTAAAAAAGAAGTGTTGCTCTACATAAAGATGGCCTAGGCTATAAGAAGATTGCCAAGACCCTGACACTGAGATGCAGCACGGTGGCAAAGACCATACAGCGGTTTAACAGGACAGGATCCACTCAGAACAGGCCTCGCCATGGTCGACCAAAGAAGCTGAGTGCACGTGCTCAGCATCATACATAGCTCCCAACTGTCCCTGATTTCGAGGCACTGTCCCTGATTTGGAGCAATGTCCCTCTGTCCCTCATTGCTCTTCATTTGTCCCTCATTTTGGTCTGATGCATATACATATATATAAAATGCACTATTTATCTATCAAAAAGTGTTTTACGCTTTTAAACCTTTCATCCAATTTCTAAATTGCTGCATTTGTATATTTAAAAATCTAAAATAAAGGAATAGTAGTGGTATAAAAATGCACTTGTGGGTTTAACAAATTTTTTTTTTGTATAATTCTCCTTTAAGGGGGTGTGGCAGGGGGTGTGTCCTATGCCTACATACTTTTGCTAATAGGTGTCCCTCATTCCCATCTCAGAAAGTTGGGAGGTATGCATCATATCCAGAGGTTGTCTTTGGGAAATAGATGTACAGAGTGCTGCCAGCATTGCTGCAGAGGTTGAAAAGGTGGAGGTCAGCCTGTCAGTGCTCAGACCATACACCGCACACTGCATCAAACTGTTCTGCATGGCTGTCATCACAGAAGGAAGCCTCTTCTAAAGATGATGCACAAGAAAGCCCGCAAACAGTTTGCTGAAGACAAGCAGATTAAGGACATGGATTACTGGAACCAGTGGTCTGATGAGACCAAGATAAACTTATTTGGTTCAGATGGTGTCAAGCTTGTGTAGCCATGTGCTCCCTTGAAAATGGCTGGTAGTAGTGGTTCATCTTATAGCTGTCCTCAATCACACCATATTTCACACATCTGGAGACACTGATCAGGCTGACTCTTGTTTTTGTTGTTTTATTTAGGGGAAATAACTTGGATGGGGATGACTGTGGGATGCCCAAGAGAATTATAGTACACAAACTCCATATACAGTCCTGCACACTCCTGCACTACTGCAGACTCCCCCTCTGCAGACTGTTACTCCTCACAGCTCTCCAGCACTCAACTTGCTGACCGTTTCTCCTAAAATTCTCTCTCCAGCACTAAACTTAGTAAATCATCACTCTATTACTTCTCTCCAGCACTGCACTTGGTTTCCATCTGGAAAGGAAATTTATCAAGCTTCTCTGTTCCTTTCTCTTCACCGCGGCTAGCAGTTGCATGTAATGTTATATCACATAAAGATTTTGAGGGACAGCTTTAGCAACAGATAAGGATGAGCTTCAGGTTTGGAAGAACAATGGCTTTAACCCGAACTCCAGCTTTAGTTTGAGGTCCACTGAACAGGTAAACTAAATGGCCACATTTGGCCAGTTCACCTGCCCAAACCTTTGTCTGCTGCCTCTGGAACCCGCAGTTAGAGATGAGCTGAGAGTGTGTCTGAATTTATGTCTGAACTTTTGACTGTTTGAACATAATATAGATAAAATACAGATAGAATCTGAACTTTAGGGCCATTCGTCAGGAATTGCCCAGCTGAGTGCCCCATAATGCATTGCAAGTGTAGCGCTAACCCCATAGGAGCCGCTGGATAGGATGGGTCCTCTGCTCTTTGCTTCGACCTTCTCAAGGACTTCAGCACCTCTGACAAACTAGGTTGAGTGTGCAAACATACAATATCACAGAAAATCACTGAAAATAATACTTGGTACCCGGTAGTAGTTCTATATCAAAGAAAACAGGCAGTGAACCACTTAGTAATGGCAAACTTAATATATCGCCACCTGATATGGTTGGTAATGAAGCAAGCATAACAATTAACAATGGTAATAACACAATTTAGCATACAGAGTGATTAGTAATAAGGACTAGGCATAAGATGATGCTTGGCATCCAGATCAGCACAAACTGTAGCAAGGTCACCTAAAGTGCAGCAGTGGTCAGTAATAAAGCTTGACGGCAAAGTGCCAAAGTGCATTGATGGCGATTATGCTAGGCCTAGAATGACTGACTGTGCACTGTCCACAGAAATGAAAGAGGGGGGAGTGGAACAAAAGGGACCCACAGGACGGTTTTACGGGGGAGGCAGTCCTTTATGTTGTTCTGCTGGCTATCGTTGGGACTCTTTAAGAGATGGTGGTGCACTTAACGACTGTCTTAATAAGCCGATATGCAGTATAGGCACAGTAAAGGTGCGGTATAGGTGTGATGTACTTATTGTCCTGCCTACAGTAACTTAGTTCCTGCTAAGAGTGTGAATAGTGGGCAGTAAGCCCTCTCACGAGTCCCTGAACTGTCGCTGTAGAAGGGGGGCCCCCTAAATCTCTCCACGGGATGCCACTAGAGATTCAGTGGTGGGAAGTAGAGGGTGAGAGGGTACTCTGGTCTCCCTGCAGCAATAATGCAGATGCAGTCGCTGAGGTCTGTACTGCGCTGCCTCGGGTGTCTCTGCTGGCCCCATTCTATGGCTGATGTCTCAGACCACAACTCCCATGACTCTCAGCATTCTGTATGGAAGTCCATATGATTTATTGGCTAAAGCTTTCCCCCTGCTAGCTGGAGGGGATAGTGCAGCATAATATCTAACATCACAGTAGAGAGTAAAAAGTAAAAAGGCAATGTCTCCTTCTCCATTTTGCTGTAGCCCAGCACCTGGCTACATAAGCAGCTGTCATTGCTCTTGCATCCGACTCACTGTGTTGCTGCTGTTCCCCCTTTTTATTTGCTTTTTTTGGGGGGGGGGGGTGTGTGTTCATTTTTTCCCATTAATTGTATGTAGCATTTACTTTTTTTGTACATGTTTTTTTGTAGTTATTTTATTCTTTGCCCTTCCACTCCATCTTATTTGTGTTTAATTTTGTTAGGGTCTTTCTATTTACTTTTTTTAATGGAGTCAGCAGCAGTGCGAAGTTATTGGTGGCACTGTAACAGCTGCTGTTTGTTTGCATCAGAGAACGATATATTATTGTGATGCAGTTTAGTCCACTAAAGCATCACAATTTCTAGTGCACCCAAGCAGCACATCCCCCATATATAGCCATAGCTGCTAATAAAAGTAAGAAATAAGCCCCAAAACATATATGGGAGGCCTTGAGGGAGAGGCAGAATTGGTTCCTGTGCAGCTATCGGATGGCGAGCAACATCGGTGTCCACAGGCCAAAGCGGCTGTCGGGGTGCAGCTAGCTATATGCCCACTCAGTCACTCTGAAATTGAAGCCTGCCCAAATTGGCTTAATATCCTGGTACAAATTTGTAACATTTTTAAAATGTATCTACATGTTCTCCCTCTCTGACATAGCATCTTAGCTAAAAAGGAGTGCATGCTACTCAACAAATTCTGTTTTTCATCCTAATTTAGCTGCATATAACACCTGCCACATCTCTCCATCTTCCATTACGGCCTAGTAAAAACATTTGCACGGTGTGCAACGTGTCTGAAATATTTATGGCTTTTGACTGTGACATAATAAACTGTATTTTTTTAGAATAACATACGTCTCCACTCTTACTCTAACACAGTGGCTAAGTAAAAATGCTTGAATAATGTGCAGTATCTATACAAAATGTATGGCTGCTGCATTTGAAATATCATACTCTACTATTTCTTGAAAAAAAAAAAAGAGACTTATTGCTATCTCTGAGACTGCTGCCCAGGGCCTCAATCAAACTACTTACATTGTCTCCAGCCACTGGTCCATATTTGACTGTTGTCTCTCTCGACCTAACAGTTTATAGCACCTTATACCAGACCATTACCTGAGCATGCAGACTGGCTGGCTGCAGTGTGGGGGGCCTTATAATAATCTGGAAGACCCCTACATGAATAAGTATGGGGAACATAGTACCCCTGGTTACCCATTTACCAAAAAGGTACAAGTATATAAGCATGCAAGTTCCTTTATAAAAAATAAATAAATATATACAGTGCTCAGCATAAATGATTACACCCCAACAGATTTGTCAGAAAACCTTTACTTTCCTTTCAGAATCAACATTTTCTATGGGACACTATCCTACAAATAACTCCCACAAATTCGAGCCATTAATTGCAGCCAAGATTTGTTCATTTTCACACACAAAAAAAGTATTTTTCCTAACAAGTCCATGTTGCAAAATTAATACACCCCAATGAAAATTTTAGAGGCAAAGCTAAATTTTAGTAGACAAAATCCAAATTAAGAAGAATTCAACTACAGGTGAGTCTAATTATTCATTAAACAGGTGTCCAGCAGACAGTTCATTTTATAAGGGGCGCTACTTAACAACGATAACCCCTCCCATTTCATGCTGTCAGCAATGGCACCACATGGAAGAGAAATGTCACAAGGCCTGAGAAAGAAAATAATTTCTTTACTCAAGAAAGATGAAGGCTAAAAGAAGATCAGCAAAGCATTACTTATGAGTCAGAATACTGTAGCAAAAGTGATACAAAAATGTAACAAAGATGGAACTGCAACCATCTCACAGAGACGTCCAGGCCGTCCACGAAAGTTAACATCTCGACAGGAGCGTCTTCGAAAGGGTTGAAGAAAATCACCATGCAAGTTCACTGCAGTTAGCTAAAGAAGTAGAAAGCCAAACTGGGGTTTCCCGTGACACAATACGGACTACAATGCAAAGGAATGGCATGCATGGGTGTCCTCCATGAAGGAAGCTCTCCTAAACCCAATGCATAAAAAGCCTGCCTAGAATTTTTCAGGGCCCATGGTGAAAAAGAAGACGACTACTGGGACTTTTTGGAACTGATGGCTTCCAAACTGTATGGTGTCGCAAAGGTGAGGTGTACAAAGAAAAATGCATGGTGCCCACAGTGAAACACGGTGGTGGCAGTGTCTTTCTGTAGGGCTGCATGAGTGCTGCTGGTGTTGGGGAGCTGCATTTCATTGATTGTATCATGAATTCACAGATGTACTGCTCTATATGGAAAGAGAAGATGCTACCATCACTCCGTGCCCGTGGTCATTGTGCACTTTTCCAACAAGACAATGATCCAAAACACACATCTAAGGCCACTGTTGCATTTCTGAAGAACAGGGAGAAAACTATTTAGTGGCTAGGTATGCCTCCTGATTTGAACCCAATCAAACACCTATGTTTAATTCTGAAGAGACGAGTTGAGCATCACTCTCTATCCAGCACCCAGACTCTAAAATAGGTTGTCCTTGAAGAATGGAAAAAGGGAGACCTGGAGGAGAAAATGGATGTAGGGGCTACATGACTAAAGGAGGAACAGGGGTCAGGGAACGGTCAGCTAGGTCAGTATGTGGGTCAGTGGTATGGTCTTACCTGATTGGAGGTTCAGGGCAATGGGCAGGGTCTGTAGCAGAGGGTCTTGGCAGTGGGGGTTGGTTTTGTTTTCATTCCAAGGAGTTAGGAGAAGAGTCAGCTTCCCTCCCACCCGCCCTGGTATTGGGGAGTTACAGAGTGAATGGGTGGGTATTATGTTTTTCTGTCTTACGTTGGTGTTGATTATGGAACTTGAAAAAATGTTATAATGCTAATGTATAGATGGGGATATTGGTCATTTTGTCACAGCAGTTGGCGGGTCAAGGGGTCTTTGGGGGGTCTGTGAGTAATTACAGTGTGACAATATGGGGGCCCATCCAGGGTATGGCGCTCCCACCTGGTTAGTGCTGTTTCTCCCAGGGGCTAGGTCCTCTGGGGGAAGGCAATATGGAAATGTGTCGGAACGTCTTCGAGCCGGTTGGGGTACGGCTGAGGACATGGACGGTTACAGTTAAAATTTAAATGGCTTTATATACACCCAAAGACCCCTTTTTTGTTAGGCATTATATGGTTTATGTTTTAATGTGTTGTATATTATTTTGGTTAATAAAGTTGGCTGGTGCGGCCATTTAAACCCATGTCACGCAGTCCGTGTCTTTACTTATTTATAATTGTAAGTACCCATCCTTTAGTCAAGATAGATGTTGCAATATGTCATCAACTTGTTCATTCCATGCCTAGAAGACATGGTGCTGTCCTTACATATCATGGAGGTCATACAAAATACTAGATGTAGTAGTTTTTGTTGTGGGGTGTATTCATTTTTGCATCAACTAATTTGAATAAGTGAAAAAGTTCAAACAGGTGCCATTAATACAGGTAACGAGTGGAGGACAGATGAGCCTCTTAAAGAAGAAGTTACAGGTCTGTGAGAGCCAGAAATCTTGCTATTTTGTAGGTGACCAAATACTTATTTTCCACCATAATTTGCAAATAAATTCTTTAAAAATCAGGCAATGTGATTTTCTGGATTTTTTTTCTCGTTCTGTCTCTCATAGTTGAAGTGTACCTATGATGAAAATTACAGGCCTCTCTCATCTTTTTAAGTGGGGGAACTTGCACCATTGGTGGCTGACTAAATACTTTTTTGCCCCACTGTATATTATTAACCTTACTTTTATGTAATGGAACTAAACAAATGTTCTATAAAACTCAGATATTGTGGGCGGTTAGCTTCAAGTAGAGGGTTCTCAGAGAGGTAATCCAGCCATGTGAAAGGTTAAGGGTTTCCTGCCCACGTTTATTTGGTCAGCAAATACAGCAAACAGAAAAGGACTCCTACGCAGGGGGTAGAAAAGCAAAAGTCCATCAAAACAAAATGTAAGCCTCCTGGCTAATAAATAGACCTCACTGGGTCTGGTTCAGTCCTGCAGGCATATTCCCTCACAGCATGCCAGGATGATGCAATTGATGTTGGACTTATATTGTGGGACTTTATTTTCTAATTTTTTGCTAATAAAGGACTGCTTGTGTTTATTTACTACTTGAACCACTTACTCACTAATATATGGGGATGGCTGCATGTCTGGGTTCTCCTTATTTTAAACGGCCTCTAGATTCCATTAGCCCCCCTCCACCCCCACTTACAGCCACTGGGCCAGGGTGGAGAAGATGCCCTTGTCCCATGAACAAGGGGACAAGGTTCTTTAGCAGGACCCCTCCCTGGCAAGGTGCCCTGGTTTTATTCACGAAGGGTGGTGCATGCTTGCTGCCCTTCACATTCCTGGCCATACTGCATGCTCAGATAAGGGACTGATAAGGATATGCGGGTAACGCCACCCTTTTTTTGTTTTTTTTTGCATGGCCACCTACCCAGATATGGGTCTGGTATTAATTTGTGTGTGTGTTTTTTTTTTCATTTTAAATGGGGTTCAGCCTTAAAATCCATTCCAGACCTGATCAAGGATCATTTTTTTTTTTTTTGCATTGGTACATGTCTACCATGCCAGTGCCCAGCTAGCCATCCCATTTTTTCCAAAAGCTTGCAAATAGACTTTAAAAAAGCCAGAGAAAAATGACTCCCATAGACTAGGAATTGGGCACTATGATTGGGGGTTTGTGGATTTCAACCGGGTTCAGCAAACATCCAGTGAACCAAGCAGTTTCTCATCACTAGTGACTCTGTGCTATGGTAGTGCATACTTCACAGTGGAATTAACATTTTGTTCTTTGAAAATTTAGCTTTGCATACAGGCAATAGAACCTCCCTTCCTCATCATCAACCAATCCACTACTATTTGAATCATATCAGTTAAAAAACAAATATTTTCCAGCAGTTTTAGCACCGACACGTGTTTTCCCCAGGCAGTTTTAGTCCAGTGTATGGAAATTGGCCAACAATTTATAGAAATATTGTAAGCCAGCAGGTTGGAAGAAGGTTGGCTCCGGGCAGGACATGTTTACAAAGATAGGAACAAGCTCTAATGTTGAGACACAAGAAACAGACGGGGGGATTCCTACAAAAAAATGACGGTGTCCTCCCTTAGATATAGGTGTATATAAATTAGCCAGTGACAGGACATTTTGGCATTAAGGAGAACAGACTTAGCTGGTCTATATCTTTCATTTTTACTATAGGGATAGATGTGAGCAGGGAATTTGAGTGATAGTGTATGTGTTTGGTGTAAACTGCTGTTACACCCTCAACACCCCAAAAAACAAATAAAAAACACCCTATTAACACGAAATCAACTAGCTTTCAGAGGGACAGTATACTGTTCTCCTTCACCCATGCTTGGGGAATTCTCAGTTGGAGCCAGGCGCATTGGCATTTTGCAGGGAAGACTAAAGTACCTGAGATCAAGTTGGGACTTGTGGCTAGCCAGTATGTACTGTTATTCTGGAGGAAGTACAGTCTGGGATCGGTGCTTGAAGTCTGTGATCATTCATGTTGTCCTCAAAATTCTACATTGACCAAGTTCTGGGCACCCCATAACCACCTTACCCCCATCCAAATTATTTACCCCAATAAATGACAAAACCAAAGCCCTTGGACTGGTTCTTTGACTATGTGTACCTGTTGAAAATGTGTGTTGCCTGGCTGTGCAGACAAAGGGGTACCCAAAATCCAACAGTCCTCTTGGGGGTAGTGCTACACTAGTAGGTGAGTGAAACTTCATAAATCTAATTTTGTGCATTTTTTTTAATGTATTAAAATAACAAACAAAATGAACATGTGTGTGTGTCTTGGGTCTACCAAAGCACTATAGGTTGTCTTCTTTCAGGCACATTGTCTTTAACCACTTGCTTACTGGGCACTGAAACCCCCCTCCTGCCCGGACCAATTTTTGGCTTTCAGCGCTGTCACATTTTGAATGAGAATTGCGCGGTCCTGCAACGTTGTATCCAAACGAAATTTATATAATTATTTTCCGACAAATAGATCTTTCTTTTTCTGGTATTTGATCACCGTCATTTATGATCGCCGCTATAAACAAATAAAGAGCGACGATTTTGAAAAAAGAACAATATTTTTTACTTTTTGCTATAATACAAATCCAAAAAAAATAATAATAATAATAAAAAAAAAATATTCATCAGTTTTGGCCGATATATATTCTTCTACATATTTTTGGTAAATAAAATCACAATCGGCGTTTATTGATTGGTTTGCGCAAAAGTTATCACGTCTACAAACTATGGGAATGGATTTATGGCGTTTTTATTATTTATTTATTTTTTACTAGTAATGGCGGCGATCTGCGATTTTTATCGGGACTTCGATATTGGGGTGGACATTTTTGGGACCAATGACATTTATACAGCGATCAGAAATTTAAATGTCCACTGATTACTGTATAAATGTCATTGGCAGGAAAGGGGTTAACCTGCAGGGGGCAGTGAAAGGGTTAACTGTGTTCCCTGGGTGTGTTCTAACTGTGGGAGGGCGGGGCTGGCCGGGACATAACAGATCTAACTGATCCCAGTAACAGGGATCAGTAGATCTGGTATGTCCCGTCACAGAACGGAGAACTGCCGTGTTTGCATCGGCGGTTCCCCATTCTGCAGCTCTGACAGGGGATCGCGGGTCTCGGGCGGACATCAAGCCCGCCTGACCCGTGGGCATGCCCATGCCTGTGAGCGCACACAAGGGCTGGACGTCCACCCTATAGATTCAGATCTGCGCTGGAGCCGTATTTCGGCTATAGCGCAGATCTGAAGGGGTTAATTGAAACCATTAATGCAGCAATAGGCTGAGGAGTAACTGCTTTGACTCACCATGACCCTGTGTTTTATTCACTTAGATGGAAGGTGTGGCTCCTCGGGCCTACCCTGAAGCCTAGGGGAAGGATATGTTGCCATTAGCTATTTCCTCCACTGAACCGGGAGTTCTCTCTTCAGGAAAGCCAGTTACCTAGTACTCATTGATTGGCTTTGGCTAATCACAAGGAGAGGGTTCCTCTGAGCCTTTTGGCTAGGTGGACCATAGAACATACAAACAGAAAAGTGACGGCAGAAAAAGACTGAGTAGTCCATCGAGTCTGCCCCTTTTTTATTTTTTTATTTATTTTGTTTTCACATTAACCTTGTTGTCTGACTATAGATTTAGGTTTATCCCAAGCATGTTTGAAGCCATTTACTGTTGACTGTCTCACAACCTCTGTTGGTAGTTTATTCCAATCATTAACCACCCTTTCAGTAAAATAATACTTTCTAAGATTAGTTTTGAAATTCCCCCCAGTTAGTTTGAGGTCCCCGTGTTCTTGATTTTGGTTTCATATCGAAAAGACTGCCCTCCTGAACCTTATTCACCCCCTTGATGTATTTAAAGGTTCCAATCATGTCTCCCCTCTCCATTCTATCCTCCAGACTGTACATATTAAGTTCCTGAAGTCACTCTTGATATGTTTTATCCTCCAGACCAAGTTGTACTTTGCCCCTGTCAGGGGTCTTGCAGGTTTGTGGGGTCAGGATGGAGTCCTACTATTTCGGGAGGTGGACTAGAGACACATCCTTAAGGCTACTTTCACATTGAAGCTGTAGCCGTGGTCGCGGTAAAACCCTGCTAGTTTTAGCGGAGTTTTACCAGCGATAGGGCTCCGCTATGCGGGCGGGAGCGCCGCGCTTTTAACCCCCCACAAGGGGTTAAAAGTGCCGGCGCTCAGCGCTACCGAGGTGGTGTGCAGCCACTTCGGAAGCGATTGCCATTCATTTCAATGGCAGGGGCGGTAGAGGAGCGGTAAATTACCGCTCCCCTCACCGCCCCAAAGATGCTGCTTGCAGGACTTTTTGTAACGTCCTGCTAGCGCACCGCCCCAGTGTGAAAGCACTCAGGGCTTTCACATTGGGGTGGATTGGGGAGGAGTTTTGAGGCGCTTTACAGACGCTATTTTTAGCTAAATAGCGTCTGCAAAAACGCCTCAGTGTGAAAGTAACCGAAGTGTATTGTATTGTGTGTTTTTCACATGTACTTGTTTTGTACATTTAGGTGTTTTGCTTTTGCGCACCACCATGGATTAGAAAAAAAACAGCCACTGACTGAACAGAAGAATATGTAGTATGAAAATGCAGTTTTTCTTATTTATCTTACCAAAAACAAAAAATTGTGTCTTGACTAGAGTTGAGCGAACCTCTGGAAGTTCGGGTTCTGCTGGTCCGTCCGAACTTCGGGACAAAGTCCGGGTCCGGGTCCGGACGGAACCCGAACGATCGCACGGACAACGAACCCCATTGAAATCAATGGGGACCCGAACTTTTATGCACAAAAATGGCTGTAACAAAGTCCTGGAAAGCCCTAGAGGGCTGCAAAAGGAAGTAAAATGGGGGTAAGGGTAGGGCAAGTGCCCTACAAAAAAATGGGGACAGGGAAATAACTGTAAATATTTTTAAAAAAATAAAAACATAAAAAAAGCAAAAATGGAGGTGAATGTGGATCATCTTCAAACTGTGTCTGAAAAGTATTAATTAATGGTAGAAGCCATATAACTGTTCTAAAATCATCTTCAAACTAGGGCAAGTGCCCTACAAATAAATGG
>BLSH010068643.1:855800-869403 GCA_018402905.1 Glandirana rugosa
GACGAGTGTCCCCCTGGTAGGCTGAGAGACCAGAAGATCAGTCTCTTTTTTTTGTTTACTAAGCGACACCCTCTTTGTGTTAGTTACGACTCCATGTTCACCATTCCACCCCGAAATATTTGTCGACACTTGACTAACACAAAGGACATTCCTCCTCGGATAGTAGAGGGTCCACAACGACAGGACCTTCCACTCTACTCTTTAAATCTTAAAATTAAAGGGGTCTTCGTCTGATATTAAAAGTACAGACTATAAATGTTGGTGAAATTGGCGAACGGCTGTTTACATACACGGACCTCCGTTCCTCCGCTCGGGGGGGCATCGCGGGTAGCCGGCGGCAATCGAAGCCGCCGCACCCTCTCCCTGGCCCTCCCCGAACACAGTGAGCGCGCGGGCGCGCCTCCGGCGGCGCGCGCGCTCACGAAGCTCGATCCCGCAGCCGCCGTCGCATGACGGCGTTTTGCGGGAACGAGCCACTTTCTCGCCGTCAATTGCCGACCAGCGGTCGGCAAGCGGTTAAAGTGGTTGTAAATATCAGACATGAAAATTATAGTCTGCTTCTGGGGAAATTAAAATTCTAAATTTCTCATCTCACCTTCCAGGACAGCAACACCTGGGAGATGATAGGCTCCTCCTTACAGGAAACACAATCAGTTCACAGCTGTTTATAAAGCCCCACCTTACCACTTGTACCTCAGCATTGATTGTGTTTCTCCCACAGCGAATCATTTGTTTTTTTTCTCTGACTAGAAGACCAGAGAGTCGGATGGTCCCCCTGTGAGCCAGGTTTAGGAACGCCGGTGAGGGCCGCACTAACCTGCCACCTTAGGGCTTCTCACAGGTCACCTCCACGGCATTGTGCAGGTCGTTTGGATGTAACTGAAGGCCCCCGCCGTTGCACACCGCTCAGCAGCTCGGGTCTTCTCATATCTTCCCCCACCGGGTGCCATTTTGTTGCAGTCCGAACGATGTAAGACACCAAGGAGAGGACCTAGCGTGCTCCAAGCCTTGCTCTGAAGCAGGAACTTCCAGTCAGAGCAGGAAAAGGGTGGAGCACGCCCAGCGTGACCCAGGAAGTGGGCTTAAAGCACGAGGAGACTATGGACCCACACGGCCGAGGGACTCCTGTTTGCACCAGGACTCAGTGGGCTGCAAGGAGCTGAAAGTCTGCAAGACCCACCTCATGGAGAAGGAGGGTGGAAAGGCAGCACAGGTGGCTGCAGGCAAGAGCAAACCGGGGCCAGGTAAATGTCTTTTACCTATTATGGGGGGTGACACCAGTCTAGCCTTTAGTTGTCTCTGGTATACCCCCATGCTCTCACCTCTGGGGTTGGGAACCTGCAGCCATATTAGAGGGGGCAGGAAGATTAACTGTTGGTTGTTTCCTCTTTTCTTGCAGATTCCCCAAGTGGAGCTTAGGAGGTCTCTGACAAACCACCTTCTACATCCGCTAGCACTAGTGCTTCTAAAACGTGCAGTAATTGTGGGGAAAGATTGTCTAAGTCTCACACCTAGCCATTTTGTTATCAGTGTATTAACAAACTGGCTGGGAAAGAGGCCTCAGGATTAATGAAAGATTTTCTTAAAAATTTTCAAGAGGAAATGTTGGCCACTATTCAATCTTGCCACACCCCAGGTATTAGACTCAGAGGAACTCACCCCTAGAGAGGGCCCCTCCTCTCAGGAGAGTTTACTCTCCAAACCTGGACCAAGTGTCCTTTTGCCACTCTCTCAGGGACCTCCCCCGGCTCAGGCCAGGGAAGAGGAAGAGTTGGAGGAGGCAGAAAGCCAGGCTAAATCTGAGCCTAGTTCAGAGGAGGAGGATGGTCTAGGGTTGGATAGTGATGTGGAAGACATCAGGTTAAACAGACATCTTTTTGGTCTGGAGGACTTAGAGGGACTCCTTCTGGCTATTTATACCACTGAAGAGATTCCTGAACTTGTTAAGGAAACCTCTGCACAAGATAAGATGCACAGGGGGGTGGTAAAAAAACTGTCAAAGGCATTTCCCCTACACCAGTCCTTGGTTAACTGGGCTGGCTGGTGAACATGGAGTATTCATCCCTGGAAACCAGCTCAGGTCCAAATCTACCTAGGCTACCAGGTAGATTCTCAGGCTCAAAAGCTTTTCCTCCAAAGTGAAAAGGTGGAGAAAATGGTTGTAGCCGTCAAAAGGCTGATAGGAGCCCCCATGTGTTCCAGGAGGGAGATCCTCAGAGTCCTGGGACTCATGTCAGCCAGCATTCCAGCAGTTGTTTGGGCACAACTACACTCAAGAGACCTGCAATGTTTCCATTTTTTCCTCTTGGGACAAAAGGTATGAATCCCTAGATGAAAGTCTAAGCATCACCTCTCAGGTAAAATCCAACCTGAAGCGGTGCTTAGCAATCTGCCCAAGCAATCTGGAAAAAGGCAGACCCTGGAGTCAGTGGGATCCACTAAAGGTTACCACAGACACAAGTGCCAGGGGATAAGGAGCCCACTTAGGCAAAGCCAAGGCTCAGGGAATCTGGAACAGGGAAGTAGTTAGGTCCTCTTCCAATCACAGACAGCTCAGGGCAGTGGGCGAAGCCTTAAAAGCCTTCGAAAGCACGGTCGCAGGCAAAGGAGGCCAGGTTTGCTCAGACAATGCTATGACTGTAGCCTACCTGAACCATCAGGGGGGGGGACCAGATACAGAGCCCTTCTAGTCTTAGTGAAGGAGATCCTGGGCTGGGCCTAGCACAGGGTGGTTTCATTGTCAGAAGTCCATATAAAGGGCACAGACAACCAGGAAGCAGACTTCCTCAGCCACCAACCTGTCAGACAGGGAGAATGGGAAATATTTCAGGTACTAGTCCAGAAGTTCAGCTGCCCAGAGATAGACCTCTTTGCCAATTGAAAGAACAGAAAGGTAAAGAAGTTTTTCTCTCTCTCAGGAAGGAGAGTCAGAGAGCCTGGATACTCTAGCGCAGAGCTGAAACTTCCGGTTGGCTTACGCCTTCTGGACCTTCTATCCCAGGGTCCAGTGCTGCACCCCAGACCAGAGTTTATTCATCTGATGGCCTAGTTAGTGAGCGCCAGATCCTCAGGGGTAAAGTTTGCTCAGACAGAGTGATAGACACTCTCCTCTTGAGCAGGAAGCCTGTAATACGGAGAATATACTTTATGGTATGGAAAGTCTTTTGTGTTTGGGGTAAACAAAAACAAATTTTTCCACCTCTGTTCCTGTAATCCTGGAATTTCTTCAGGATGGAGTGGAGAAGGGTATGACTGTCAACACTCTTCAAGTAGGAAGCTCTTTCTGTTTTTCTTGATGCTAGGATAGCGAAAGAACCTTTAATCAAAAGATTTTTGGTGGCCAGAGATAGGGCTACCCCGCCACAAAAGTTGGTTGGACCTAACAAGGGTACTAGAGGCGTTATCTAGACACCCCTTTGAACCTTTAGAAGAAGTTTCATTTAAATGTTTAACCTTAAACTTAGCCTTCCTCCTAGCAATTACTACAGCTAGAAGGGTAGGAGACTTACAGGGTCTGTCCATTAAAGAACCATTTTTGTTGATCCTACCAGATAGGATCATCCTCAGGCCAGATCCTTTGTATCTGCCCAAGGTGTCATCAGCGTTCCATAGGACAAAGGTAGTAACACTACCATCGTTTTGTGAGTACTCAAAAAATGCCTCCTCACTTATCTACAAAGGGTAAAAGAATTTAGGAGATATAATCACCCTTTAATCCTCTTCTCTGGACCAAGGAAGGAAATTCAAGCTTCAAAACCTTCAGTCTCTTGGCGGATAAGGCAAGCCATTACAGTAGCATACAAGAGCTCAGGCATACCTGCACCAGCAAAGCTGAAAACACACTTAACTAGAGCCTTGGCAACCTCCTGGGCTGAAAAACAGGAGCCTTCTGAGAGCAAATTCGTAGCGCAGCCACCTGGTCCAGCCAAGACAACTTCCTGAAGCACTACCGAGTGGAGGTCCTTTCGCAGCAAGACCTAGCCTTCGGTGGAAAAGTGCTTCAGGCAGTGGTCCAACCCTAAGGTAGGCCTGTAGATTTCTTTATTATCCTCTCAGGTGTTATCCTCTCAGGTGTTGCCGGCAGTTAGACTTACCAGTAACAGTGTTTCTACAAACCTTCCAGGATGGCAGGCCTGTTATGGGAGGAGGAGAATGTATATATTAGGTGGTAAGTGCATAAATGTCTGAATAGCCCTTGTGAATCGGTTGGGAGAATTACTTTACACCTGAGGTACAAGGGGTAATGTGGGGCCTTTTAAACAGCTGTGAACTGATTGTGTTTTGTTCAAGCGATGAGCAAAGATCAGTTTGCTGGATGCTCGAACAACTGACAAAAAAATGATTTTTTTTGTTGAATCCTGAGTTTTAAAAATGTATTATTGGGTAAAGTGCAGATACTTGTACAGATTATGAACCATGGTTGTCTGGATTCCTAAGCTGCATAATTTAATTTCAACTACCATGTCTCACATTTCACTTTCTAGTTCAAAAATATACAATTGGGTATTTTTAAGATTTTTACATCACTGTACATTGCTGTTGTGAAATTCCTACAGTTACTTATGTTACCATATTCTAAAAACATGCCCATTTCTATTTATTATTTTTTTTTGGTTCTAGTACTTCATCAGATACTTTCCTATGGCATCCAAACAATGACCAACAAAAACCACGCACTGGTAAAAGATTTTCTGCTCCTGGGATTCGGCAACCTTCATGACTTTAAAATTCTAGTTTTCACCATATTTCTGGTCATTCACATCATTGCCTTAATCAGCAATGTTCTTGTTGTTGTGTTGGTTGTGTTCATTCGACGCCTTTACGCTCCCATGTACATCTTCATCAGTCAGCTGTCTATGTCTGAAATTGTCTTCACAAGTAACATTGTGCCCACCATGCTGTGGTTGATACTGGTGGGTGGTGGGAAAGTATCTGTGGCTAGATGTTTTCTCCAGTTCTATCTACTAGCAGTCCCAGTGGTTGCCCAATGTTTACTGTTGGCTACCATGTCCTTTGACCGATATTTGGCCATATGCAAACCACTGCACTATGCAAGTATCATGACTCTTAGACATCAATTCGAAATAAGCACTTTTTGTTGGTCAATGGCCTTAACGATAGCTTTTGTACTATATGCTTTATTATGTAGCTTAGAATTCTGTGGCCCAAATACTATCGATCATTTCTTTTGTGACATCTCTCCTGTGGTAGAACTTTCTTGTTCAGGTAACCCAGCTGTTCAGCTGGTCACTTTTGTATTTTCTTTCCCTTTTGTAGTCTGTCCATTTATGTTTATCATAGCCACGTACATCTCCATCCTCCACACCATTCTTAAGATTCCATCCACCACTGGAAGGCATAAAGCTTTCTCCACCTGTAGCTCCCACTTATCATTGTGAACCTTTACTATGGAACCTTAGCAATAGGATCCACACCTATCTTTCCATCGAACATCAATTCTGTCAACCCGAACAAGATTCTTTCTTTGTTATACATCATTTTGACTCCATTAATCAATCCTCTAATTTATAGCTTGAGGAACCAAGAAATGAGAAATGTTATTAGGAAATTCACTTATCTGTAAGGATGAACTCCAGGCGAACAGCTATATACACTGTTGTGTCCTACCTATTTCACATAGTTACATAGTTGGTAAGGTTGAATAAAGACATAGGTCCATCTAGTTAAACCTGTGTGTGTGTGTGTGTGTGTATTTATTCTCTACCATTTCTAATATCCCTGTGTATTGCATTTTCTAAGATGCCCATCAAAGAGTTTTTTTTTAATTATCAACTCTCCACGCTGAGACCACCAATTGTGGAAGGGAGTTCCACATCCTTACTGCTCTAACAGTAAAGAACCGCCTGTGTAGTTTATGGTTAAATTGCTTCTCATCCAACTACTTTGAGTGGCCATGTGTCTTCTTAAGCATTCTGAAATGAGTCGTTTTTCTCTATGCTAGAATCGCCATTTAGATACAGTATGTGCATATTGCAATCATATCTCCTCTTAAGAGTCTCTTCTCCAGGGAGAATAAGTTTAGGTCCTCAAGTCCACTTGGCAGCTGTGTTTCCCTTTTCTTGACTTTCTCCAGTTCCAGCACATCCTTCCTGAGGACTGTAGACCAGAACTGGACAGCATACTCAAGATGTCGCTGAACCAAATTGCTTTAACCGCTTCCCCACCGCGCGCCGTCTTTTCACGGCGGCAGTGGGGGAGCCCTGCGCGAATCGCCGTAAATAAGCGCCGATTCGCCGTAAATAAGCAGCGATTCGCATTTGGCCACCGGGGGCGCGCGCGCGCACCCGCCGCACTCCTGGGGAGTGTACCCGCGGCTCGGGCGGACCCGATGTCCGCCGGCGAGCCGCGATGAGCAGCTACAGGGAAAAGAACGGGGAACCGCCGATGTAAACACGGCGGTTCCCCGCCCTGTCAGTGGGGCATGAGAGATCTACTGATCCCTGTCACTGGGATCAGTTAGATCTCTCATGCCCATGTTAGCCCAACCCCCCCATAGTAAGAACACACCCAGGGAACACTATTAACCCCTAGCTCTCCCCCTGCAGGTTAACCCCTTCACTGCCAATTACATTTATACAGTAATCAGTGGACATTTAAATTTCTGATCGCTGAATAAATGTCATTGGTCCCAAAAAAGTGTCAAAATGTTCCGACATGTCCCCCCCAATATCGCAGTACCGCTAAAAATCGCAGATCGCCGCCATTACTAGTAAAAAATAAAACAAAAATAAAAACCCCAGAAATTAATTCTTATCATCCGTAAACGCGGCCACTTTTGCGCAAACCAATCAATAAACGCCGATTGCGATTTTTTTATCGCAAATATGAGGAATTATATAAATCGGCCAAAAACGGTGAAAAAAAATGTTTTTTTATATTTTTTTTTTTGGATTTGAATTTTAGCAAAAAGTAAGAAATTTGGGTTTTTTTGCAAAATGGTCGCTCTTCTTTTGTTTATAGCGGCGATAAGAAATGACGCAGAGGTGATCAAATACCACCAAAAGAAAGCTCTATTTGTGGGGAAAAAAGGACGCAAATTTCATTTGGGTACAACGTCGCAAGACCGCGCAATTGTCAGTTAAAGCGACGCAGCACCGAATCGCAAAAAGTGCTCTGGTCCTAAAGTAGGAAATTCTACCGGGGCTGAAGTGGTTAAAGGGGTAGAGTTATAGTTTTGTCTCTTGGTCTGCTAGCTTTGCTTGCTGCAGCTTGGCATTGCATGTTATTGCTAAGCCAGGTGTCTACTAGGATCCCCCAGATCCTGTTCCATCCTAAATTCCCCCAGAAGTTTTCCCCAAAGCGAGACAATTTTATTCCCCAAGTGCAATACTTTAGTCCCCAAGTGCATTATTTTACATTTATCAATATCAAACTTCATTTGCCATGCAGTTGCCCACCCCTTTATTCTATCAAGGCCTCCCTGTAGGGTTGTTATATTCTGTTGTGAGGATATTATCTTGCATAGCTTTGCATCATCTGCAAACACTGAGCCCTAAGGCACCCCATTCACAACTTCAGACCGTTCAGAAGATACACAATTGATCACCACCCTCTGTAACCAGTTTTCTTTTCCCCAATATTTTATTGAAGAAATTCAGGGATAAATGAACAATCAGAATAGTAAATACATGGGCCCAACGACCTAAGGATATACTTAAGTTCTGTAACCATCACAACAATGAAATGTGTGTACCAGTTGTAGGAAAAAGTATAATACATAACGTTGATTAGATGAATATGTTAGTCAGTTGCTCAGTGTGTGAGGCGGGCATGAATTTTGTGTCTCTGAAACCAGGAAGTGCTGGATCTTTGAAGAGGTATAACTCACATTCAATTTTACTGTGCTGTGGTTTGAGCTGGTTTCTTGAAACATACTATGTTGAATATTTGTGTTTCTGTGGAGTGGTATGGTGGATAGGTTTTCAGTGTGACAGGTATCAGGTGGTGAGGGTTACTTGTGGTTAGGGGTAATCTCAAGGCTGACAGTCCTGCTGGCAGCCTTGGTTAGGTCAGTTGGTGGGGGAGTGGAGGGGGGATGGTTATAGGTAGGAAGAATGTAGGTGGATAAGGAGGGATGTTTTTTGAGAAAAGGTGTCTAAAGACGTTTGCTATCTAGGTACATACACTATTGTCAATGCCAACTGACCTCAATCTGTAAATTAACTGTTTATGGGGTACTGTGCCAAATGTTTTGGAAGTCCATATACACCATGTCCACAGGCATTCCTCTATCCAGATTACTGCTTACCTCCTCAAAGAATGTTAAAAGGTTGGTCTGGCAAGAACAATCCTTCAAAAATCCATGCTGGTGTTACTAATGATACTACTTTTATCAGCAAATTCCTCCAATAATTTACATACTATTGATGTTAGGCTGACTGGTCTGTAGTTACCAAAACCAACAGAAAGAGGGTGCCTGGGTCAGTGTGATAGACAGTAAAAACAAATAATACTTTATTCTGATACACTTACATAAACGTTTTTTGCAAGCTGCACACAGGGTGGATGTGGATCACCAATCAAGCAGACAGCCGTCACGAAGGATGAGAAGACCGCTGTGGGGATAAGCTCAGACACGCCATATGGAGATATAAAACCGGCAGCATCTCCAGGGCTCACATCCACTCTCACAGTGCTAGCAAGAGACCAAATCAGGATGGGGGCGGGCAGCAAAGCGTTTCTGAGGCGCTGCATCCTTCTTCAGGCAAACCCGCTCCCCTCTAGAGGAAAAAATGTATACTGTCTGGACAGAATAAAACAAAAAACAGCCAATCAGCACAGAGACTGGGTAAGGCTAGTCACCCAATCAACAGGGCAATACTGGCCGGCTTTTAAAGCTGCAATCCAATCTCCAACATGTATAACTGTCATAGCACGGCACAAGTGTACCTGTAGCACAGCGGGCAATGAGCTAAAAAAGTAGAGTAAAGGAAAATGAGCATGATTACAGAAAATCTTTAATGATAAAAATTTAATCTGATCCGAGTGAATGGCTGCATAGTAACACATCTATAATAGCATTTTAAAATAAATGGTAACAATTAAATTAATAACTATATAAAAGGTGACTTCAAATAAAATAACCTATTATAATCACTACATGAATAATTACACAAAAAAATTCAAATTGATAAATTCATTGAGATACACACCAGATAATAATTCCTATCAACATATCTAAAGGGCGATGGATATATACACATATATATATATATACACAGACTAAATGTATAAATAAGAACAAATAAGGGGGGAAGGTGGGGGCGGTAAAGTATAAGGGGGCGGTAAAAAAAGGGGGGAGGTTGAAGAGGAGAAATACTGTTAGTTGAAAGTTGATCCTTCTAGGTATCATAAAATTGTGTTGACTTCTATCCCCTCTTTCAAACCCCCAGGCGCCAGAGAATTCAAGGTGAAAATCCAGTAGGATAGCATAACCTCTGGAATCTTTCAGCCTGGGAGTCACAAGGAGGTACAGATTCCAACACCCAGACTTTTAACCCTTCAGTGGATTTATTATGGACATGAAGTAAGTGCCTAGGGATGCTATGTTCATCTGATCCTTTTTCAATAAGTCTCTGATGTTGCCCAAATCGGGCCCTTACTGTCCGAATAGTGCGGCCTACATATAGGAGGCCACAGGGACAAGTCAAACAACCATGGGTTGGTGGGAGTCATGCATCTGCAGAAGTATCTCCTTTGCGTCTCAGATTGTCTTCTATGAAAGATATATCGATGACATGATCGTTCTATGGGATGGTCCTCCCTCTTCCATTTCCCCTTTTATCCAGTACTGTAACAACAATAACATGGGCATCTCATTTACTCTTGTACATGATCCTCAATTTCTTGGTGGGATTGGTGGGAGGAGTCATGCATATGGAGATGTAACTCCTTTGCGTCTCAGATTGTCTTCTACAGAAGATATATCGATGACGTGATCGTTCTATGGGATAATCCTCCCTCTTCCATTTCCATTTCCCCTTTCATCCAGTACTGTAACAACAATAACATGGACATCTCATTTACTCATGTACATAATCCTCAATCTTTTGGGTTTTTGGACCTTGAATTAACCCATGCAGAGGGCCGGATTGTGTCTAAGAAACATTTCAAGCCCTCAGCAGGAAATTGGTATCTCCATTTTGCAAGCTGCCACCACCCCAAATGGAAGCAGAATATACCAAAGGGTCAATTTTCCCAGTGTTCTGCCACCACCAAACACCAAAGGCCCAATTTTTCTGCACCTGTTTGAATGGGGCATGCCATTACAATTTTATAAACAAATGACAACAGCAGGGCCCGTTCCTGAGCCCAACAAGAATAACTGCGAGGGGCTACAGTGTTCTTCCACCACCACCAACACCCTCATCACAATAGTAATTATATATATATATAAATAATAATTCAGACTATATGGTGCAGTCAGTGTAGTATATATATATATATATATATATATATATATAAAACACAGTGTATTGAAGTGGTTAAGGGGAACCCTGCACCAAAATGTTAAAAAAAGGGCCTGGTTTGGATTTTGGGGGGAACCCCATGCTAATTGTTTCAGTGATTTTTGCTCTGTATTGCTGCAAAATCACAGAATTTTTTTAACAAAAAATTCTGTGATTTTGTGTCATTCATTTATTATCTTTATTATATAAAAATTGGTATTCAAATACAATATGTTTTTTTGACCCCACATTTACCTATCTGTGCTGGTGAGTGGTTTAAGTTATTGCCATTGTTCTCCCCTAGTTTAAAAGTTGCCGCTAAAATCATTACCGGCACGGGTAGCCCCCACACGGCTAAGCTTTGGCTGGCTGGAGTGGGTGTAATTTTCTCCTTCAGTATCCCAACTGTGTGGCTTTGTCTGCACAGTGTGGATTTTTCGATCTTAGGAGTGTTTTCCTTTTCGGCCACTAGGTGGTTTCTGACCTCCTTTGGTCATGAGGGATTTCCATGTTGGCATCACTGCATTTTGCAATAATTTCCGGCATCCTGGTGTCCCCGGAAGTGACGTTTTAGCCCTTCTGATTCCGGAAGTGATCTCTCTTGTCCTCCTTTGACACCGCTCTCATCAGTTATGTGGAAAGGGGAAGAAGTGTGTGGTTGTGGAACACACACCCCACACGGCCCGCTGATGGCATGCGTTCCATTGGCCGGAAATGCCCGCACGGCCATTGGGAATGTCCCGCCTCCCCGGATCTTCCCTGTGATTGGCAGGTTAGCCTGGGAAGTACTTAAATGGCCGATCTGTGGTATCTTGCTTGCCACTGCGGGCATTCTCACTGTGAGGTCCTGCTTGTCACCAGCTAGTTACTAGCAGCTTATTAGAGAGACACAGCACCTGCAGGTAATACCTTCTATTCTGAGCACTTCCATTTTGTTCCCTGTTCCCTGTGTATCAGATGGGCTTCTTATGCTGCATTATGATATCTCTCTTTATTTAATAAAACCGTATTTTCAACTATGCCTAGTTTGCTGCATGGATTGGTCCCCTACCCCTTCGGGGGTTGTCAATTTTATTCTAGGGTCAAGTTTGCCTTATTTTAGCCTTACCCCTATTGCCCAGAACTGTGGCACCATTTTCAGAGAGCATTTGGACCCTGGTTAGACCCAAGGTGTATATTATTTTTCTCTTCCGTGTCTACTCTCCTTTCGGTGGATTTTTCATCTTCCCAGCTGCTATTTACTTTGTTTTCCTTTGTTTAAAGTAAGTATATACATTCTGTGCTCCTTTTTTCCTTTAAACTTTTTTATATTGAAGAGACTATCCTGATAATATTACATATTTTACATACAATATAAACCCTTCCATCCTTCTTTGAATGGTTTTGCTTGGGCTGTCCCTTTTTTTCCTGCGGGCTGAGCTGTTGGCGGGCACATTCTCCATTCACTGGCATTGTAAGTTTAGATCTATGTATCGTGTTTTGTGATATGCTATACATGTCCTTGAAGATGTTGATAAATATTGTCATATTCACACATTGTTTAGCAATTCATGATATTTACTGTCATTTGTTCTCTAATGTTAGAATGTACTGTTGTACAGAATTAAGACTCCCGGAAGAAGACTGATAAGAAGTCAAAACGTTGGTGTTCTAACATACAATTAAGTACTTCTGTCGCCAAGTGTATTGTTTTTATTCTTTGTATGTACAAACCCTTCGAACCATGCAATTTTTAAAATACATTTTTCAATAAAATACAATGTTTTATGACACATGACTGTTCGGTATTGCCTTCAATGTCCTGCAAATATTCTTCTTTCCAAATGGGCCCTAAATCCGCTTATCACTCAATCACTGAAAGCATGCCTAAAGATAAGACCACCAAGGAAGCCAACCTTTCCCACTTGGAATCTCACCACAGTGTTATAAGCACCATCAGGCTCTCCTTTTCATCCCATTGAAACAACCTCCCTCTTGGACTTAACGCTTAAGATAAAATTTCTTATTGCCATAAGATCAGGCAAGAGGGTCTCTGATAGGAATGAGCCGAACATCCCCCAATTCGGTTCGCACCAGAACACCGCAAACGGGCAACAAGTTTGTGCGAGTACACGAACCCTATTAAAATCAATGGGACTCGAACAGGAAAAATCAAAAGTGCTCATTTTACAGGCTATGTGCAAGTTATTGCCATAAAAAAAATGTATGGGGACCCAGGTACTGCCCTAGGGGACATGTATCAATGCAAAAGGATACAGGATTTTAATAATGCTGAAAGTGAAAAATGTTTTTAAAATATTTCTTTAAATATCATGCCTGGGGGATCCCCTTAGTGTGCCTGTAAAGTGGCGCATCTGTGTGATGTTTAGAACAGTGCCACCGCAAAATAACATTTGTAAAGGAAAAATTGGCTGTAATGTATTGCCGGCTCCCAGAAATATAGATCAAAAATCATTGAAAAAATTAGCATGGGGGTCACCCTCAAAATCCAAACCAGGCCCTTTTTTTTTACATTTTGGCGCAGGGTTCCCCTTAACCACTTTAATCCACTGTGTTATATATATACTACACTGACTGCACCATATAGTCTGAATTGTGTTATATATACAATGGGGACTGCACTCTATAACATTGTAATGACATTCCCTAGTCAAATAGGTACAGAAAAACTGGGCCTTGGATGTTGGTGGTGGTGGAAGAACACTGTAACCCCTCGCAGTTACTCTTATTGGGCGTAGGAACGGGCCCTGCATTTGTAGTTTATTTTAAAAATGGTAATGACATGCCCCAGGCAAAGGGGTGCAGAAAAATTGGGCCTTGGGTGTTGGAGGTAGCAGAACACTGTAAACCCTTGCAGCTACTCTCGTTGGGTGCAGGAGTTGTCCCTGCTGTTAATTTTTTTTTCTAATTGTTATGATATGCCCCTGTAAAACAGGTGCAGAAAAATTGGGCCTCGGGTGTTGGTGGTGTCCTAAACTCAAAATTGTTGGAAGCTAGCATCATCAGGACTCAGGAGGAATTGGATAGACAGCATAGGCAGTCTTCAAGGGATCCCAGCTCCCTAGCAGATTCAATCAGTTGCATCAGCATCAGGGGCTTGATAGCTGCTCATCCAGGATTGATTCATTTTTATA
>BLSH010068643.1:873763-889735 GCA_018402905.1 Glandirana rugosa
CAGCGGGGGGGGGGGGTATGCACTTACGAAAGTACCTATACTATCTCTACCGTATGTAGATATTAACAACAGGAAAGTATCTGTTAACGGAACATACCAAATCTAAGTAACTACTGCACAAGCGACACACCCCCCCACTGTACCTTAGGGATGTGAACAAATTAGACATATAGTTATGTGACCAGGGACCTGAGTTTAAGTGATACTCACACCCCCTCTGTCTATAGGGAATAGAGTTGTGGGATGAATGATATGTAGTTCCATCTTAGTAGTCACTGTATATATCATTCGGATGACTGTCTTTACGGGAAAACGTAAAGTCATCGAAAGTAGGGGTATTATTAAAAATAATATTATAAATTCATAATTTCCAACACCCAGGGGGATGAAAGCTACTGAAATGCAAAAGGGCATTTCTGTCAGTAGGCTTACTATATATGTCACTGATGATTCTACCTTGATGTATAGTAAGTAGGGTGTTGAGATAAGGGATATCTGTCTCCCCCACACTCATAGTGAATTTGAGTCCAGGGACCAGTGTATTGATATACAGATTAAACAAGTGTAGGGATTCCATGTCACCCCCCCACACAGCGAACACGTCATCAATGAATCTAAACCATACAAGGCAATTGTCTATGAAAGGACAACAATTATAGATGTATGCCATCTCTATCATATCCATGAAAGCATTCACGTATGGGGGGGGGGGGCGACATTAGAACCCATCGCCATGCCCATCAATTGGATGTAATGTGTATCTTTGAACATGAAAAAGTTTTCCTCCAACACAATTGTTAATAACTGCAACAAAAAAGTTATCTCTGTGGAACTATATTTCTTAGACTGAACTAGAAGCCGTCGGCATGCCTCAATCCCTAGATAATGTGGGATGCTGGTGTAAAGACTAGTAACATCCCAGGTGACAAGCAGAGAGCCGGGACCACAATGTACCTCTTTAATAAGTTGCAAAAATTGCTGTGTATCTCTAATATATGAACAAGTACCAGATACCAAAGGTGTTAAACACCTGTCTAGGTATTTTGCAAGAGGCGTGGTGACTGACTCTGTGCTTGCCACTATGGGGCGCCCTGATGGATTAATGGGGTCCTTGTGGACTTTAGGTAATACGTAAAAAAAGGTGTAATAGGAAAATCTGCAGTGAGAAACATTTTTGTATCGCTGTCACTAATATTGTTATTAACAGCCCCTATTAAGATCCTCTGAATTCTTTTTGAACCCCTAGATACAGGGTTTACATCAAGGCTTCTATAAACTTTACTATCCGACAATTGTCTGTGGATCTCTTGTTCATATTGTGCAGTGTCCATCACCACGATCAAGCCCCCTTTGTCAGCAGGCTTGATCGTGATATCCTGCCGTTAAGTCTTTTAGAGCTTTTTTTTCTTCTAACGACAGATTATTTGGCATGAATTCTCTTTTCTTATCATCTATCAAAAATGTATCTATCTCCTCTTTAACCCTGCTAATAAACAGTTCCACTGCTGGATAAGAGGTAGGAGGCACAAAGTGGCTCCTATTACGTAGTCCTATGCTTTTAATAGACAATTCTAAAGGGCAGCTGGTGTCTATTTCAGGTTTAGAGGAAAAATGTGCCTTAAGCCGTACCTGTCTAAAAAACCTATACAGATCTTGCTACAAAGTAAAGGAATCAAGTTTCTCTTTAGGACAAAAATTAAGACCCCTAATTAATAACTTAATTTGTACAGGAGGCAAAACCAAAGAAGTCTGTTGTTTGTTCCTGGTGCAGGAAGCTATTCCCCTGGATCCTGCGCCTCCTCTTAAACTGGTGCGCACGTGCCGGAAACGGCGCCAGACAGCTTGAATTTGAATCCTCTGGTCCCATGCTGTCCGTTCTTCAGCGTCTGTGACCTGTGAGCCCAAGCTCAAATCTCTGTTCCTGTGTTGCTATTGCTTCCTGTTGACCCGGCCTGACCTGACCTGCTGATAAGCTGCCTGCATCGATCCCGGCTTCCACGACCATCCGATTGTCTGCTCCCTTTGTACTTCTGCTGCCCACCTGATAACGAGCCTTGCCTGGACTTGACCATTCTTCTGCTTGACCCATCTGTACTGCACAGCCAGCCCGTTGCCGACCCAGCCTGTACGACTATCCCCCTGATCTGCACGACCATCTGTATCATCACATCGTCACCAGTGACCATCCAGCCCTCGTGCCATCCCTCACTCTTGGACTTCCTGTCTGCTCTACAGGGGTCCTTGAAGTCGGGTGTGCAAGAGCGGTTGTTCCCTGCACAAGACAGACTCCACCACCAGGACCATGACAGTAACGGACAGCCATGACTGAGTCTGTGCAGGGGACCCGCTCCTCCATGGACGATCTGTGTGCGCACCTTGCGGGCCTTACACAAGCAGTCAAGAACCTGCAGGAGAGCTATACCCAGTTGGAAGAATGGGTACCTGAGCTCTCAACTCCCTCAGGCTGGCCCCGCTGCATGCCGTACCATTGTGGCCCTGCCCTCAGAGCACAAGGTCCTGTTGCCAGATACGTTTCTGGGGACCGACGCAAGTTCCGGGTCTTCCGGAGTGCAAGTGAACTTTATTTGGGGCTCCAGCAACGCACCTTCTCTCTTGAAACCACCTTCTCTCTCGAAACCATCTCGTTACTGCAGGGTGAACCCCAGTCACGGGCCCTCATATTATGGGAGCAGAGTGCCCGGGAGGTCGCCACAGCGGCCGCGTTTTTTCAAGCCATGTCGCAACACTATGAGGACCCCCACCTGCTGCATACACTCCAGCAGGGTCGCTGTCCAGTGGAGGACTATGTTGCTGAGTTCCAACACTGGTGCGCAGATACAGCCTGTGGCAGTGCTGCTCTACGTTTCCAGTTTTGTATGGGGCTATCCGAACCCTTAAAGGATGAGCTGGCACGAGTGGGGATACCTAAGACCTTGGAAGAACTAATTAACTTGGCCATCTCCATTGACCGGCGCCTCAGGGAGCGCTGCGCCGAAAGGTCTTCTGAGCAGTCACGCCCCATCTGGATGCTCCCACGGGTTCCCAGTTACCCGGGTCCGCCTTCCTTTAGCCCAGCAGCCTCCTCTCCACAAGATGCTCCTGAGCAAATGCAAATTGGGCTATTATGCCCGTCCCTCACCACCGAAGAGAGGCAACGACGCTTTTCTTTGAATTTATGCCTGTATTGTGGTCAGGGTGTGCCCCGCTAAGCGCGGTAAGTGCTCTTCAGTTACCTCAAGTGACCTGCCTAATTCTCCAAGTTCTACTGCTCATCTTACTCTTCTCCTTTCCTTGCAGCTTCCCGGAGGGAATACCACGGTCCCAGCCATCCTTGACTCCGGGGCATGCTGTTGCTTCATTGATCAGGACTTTGCAGCATTGCTTCACATTCCTCTACAACTGAAGGCCCACAAGATGGTGATCCGCTTGGCCAACAGGTCTTACATCAAATCTGGAACCGTTACCCATGAAACTGTCCCTCTTCCCTCCTTCACACTGGATGGTCATAAAGAACTCCTGCGGCTGGACGCCATTGCCTCTCCCCTCTGTCCCATTATTTTGGGTCTACCGTGGTTCCGGGCACATAATCCCAGCATTGAATGGGCCACAGGGACAGTCCGCTGTCAGTCGCCTTACTGCCAACAGCATTGTTTAGCTTCCAGAGGTAAAGTAGTTCCCCCACTACTCTGTCTGGACCCTGACGCGGAACCTGACATCCGTGCACTCCTTCCACCGGCCTATCATTCATTTCTGGATGTCTTTAGTAAGAAAGGGGCTGATAAACTACCTCCGCATAGGCCATACGACTGCCCCATTGAACTGTTGCCTGGGGTAGAGGTGCCCTTCGGGAGGATTTATCCCCTCTCTGAACCCGAATTAGTGGCCCTCAAGGCCTACCTGGATGAGAACTCTAAGAAAGGGTCCATTCGACCCTCTACGTCCCCTGCTAGGGCTGGTATCTTCTTCGTGGAGAAGAAGGATCACTCACTCAGGCCGTGCAACTCAACTTGGTGAAAATTTAAAAACCAGTACCCAGTGCCTTTGGTCCCGGAACTGTTTCAAAAGTTAGGGGCAGCCACCATCTTCACCAAGTTTGACTTGCCGGGAGCATACAACCTCATTCGTATCAGGGAAGGAGACGAATGGAAAACAGCATTCCGCACCCGCTTTGGTCTTCATGAGTACCTAGTGATGCCCTTTGGGCTATGCAATGCCCCAGCAACCTTCCAACATTTTGTAAATTATGTATTTCGGGACTTCCTTGACCTCTTCCTGATCATCTACCTGGATGACATCTTGATCTTCTCTGCTTCTCTCGAAGAGCACCGTACGCATGTCACCAAAGTTCTGGGTCGGCTCCGGCAACATGGCCTGTACGGGAAAGCGGAAAAGTGTTCCTTTGAGCAGCCTAGCATGCACTTCCTGGGACTGATTATCTCCATTACGGGCATTCATATGGATCCCCAAAAAGTCTCCACTATCTTGGAGCGGCCCGCACCAACGGACAGAAAGGGAGTTCAGAAATTTGTGGGTTTCGCAAACTTCTATAGGAAGTTCATTAAAGGCTTCTCAGCCATCGTGGAACCCATCACGCAGCTAACCAAACAGAACGTCTGGTTCCATTGGTCTCCCGAGGCTCAAGCCACCTTCCAGAAACTCAAGTCCCTGTTCACCTCCCATAAGGGTTATGTAGACCGGTTGCGGAAGAACTTAAAGCAAGCTTATGAGAAGGCTATGCAGCATACTACTACCCGGGAATTGAGAAACAAAAAGAATTTTGATCTCAAGGTGAAAGTGCAAGATCTCCAACCAGGGGATAGAGTGCTATTGAAGAACTGGGGCCTCAGCCTTATATCATCTGTAAGCAGCTTCCACGATTACCAGTTTACCATATCAAACCAGAAGGGAAATTGGGACCTCTCAACATGTGGCATCGTGATCATCTACTCCCTCTCTCAGATGCAGTCCAAGTGCCTCTTTGTTTCCCTACACCTCCTTTTGCGCGATCATGTAACACTGTACCAAAATTACAATTTTATCATTTGTTTCACACAAATAGAGATTTCTTTTGGTGGTATTTAATCACTACTGTTTTTTTCATTTCTTTGCTAAAAAAAAACAAAAAAAGAGAAAATTTTGAAAAAAAAAAAACTGTTTCAAAGTTTATTATAAAATGTTAAAAACAGGCAATTTTTCTCCTTCACTGATGTGCACTGATGAGGCTGCACTGATGAGCACTGATAGGCAGCACTGATTGCCACTGATAGGTGGCACTGATGGGCACTGATAAGGCGGCACTGATAGGTGGCACTGATGGGCACTGATAGGCAGCACTGATTAGTGGCACTGTTGATAAGGCACTGATGGGCATTGATTGGCAGCACTGGTGGGCATTGATAGGTGGCACTGATAGGTGGCTCTGTGGGCACTGATAGGTGGTACTGTGGGCACTGATAGTTGGCACAGTGGGCACTGGTAGGTGGCACTGGTGGGTACTGAAAGGTGGCACTGGTGGGTGCAGGTGAGCAGCCGTGGCTCTCTGTGTGAGGGACTGATTTCCCTCTCACAGAAGCCGGTGATCGGCTTTTTTCCCCCTCACGCTATCAGGGAAAAAAAATACAGATTACCGATCTTCTGTTTACATCACGTGATCAGCTGTCATTTGCTGACAGCTGATCATGTGGTAAGGGGCCGGGATTGTCCCCTTATTCCGATATGTGATCAGCCGAGTCTCATAGACTCTGTGTTCACAGAGCGTGCCGTGTGCGACCCGCAGGGACACGCAACAGCGATTGCTTGGGAGGACGTCTATTGACAGCCTCCCAGCAAAGTAGGTCCGTACCGTAGCAGTCATTCGGCTATAGCATGGGCATAAATCGGTTATGTGATATTTGCTAACGTGTGACATATATTTCTTTATCAATACTACTTTCTGTGCATAATCTCACCCTGTTGGGTGAAGGTTCTTTCTTTGATCTAACTTTGAGTAAACATTACTGATTCAACTCAATTGGGTGTATTCCATTAATGTGTCATTACTTAACCACTTCAGCCCCGGAAGAATTTACCCCCTTCCTGACCAGAGCACTTTTTGCAATTCGACACTGTGTCATTGTAACTGACAATTGCACGGTCGCGCGACGTTGTACCCAAACGAAATTGACTTCCTTTTTCCACAAATAGAGCTTTATTTTGGTGGTATTTGATCACCTCTGGTTTTTATTTTTTGCGCTATAAACAAAAAAAGAGCGACAATTTTGAAAAAAAATATTTTTTACTTTTTGCTATAAAACATGTCCAAAAAAATATAAAAAAACTAATTTATTCATCAGTTTAGACCGGTATACATTATTCTACGTATTTGCGGTAAAAAAAACGTACAATAGTCATATATTGATTGGTTTGAGCAAAAGTTGCTGCGTTTACAACTATGAGAATTAATTTATGGCGTTTTTACTATTTTTTTTTTTACTAGTAATGACGGCGATCTGCGATTTTTATTGGGACTGCGATATTGCAACTGACAGATCGGACATTTTTGTCACTTTTTTGGGACCACTGACATTTATACAGTGATCAGAACTAAAAATAGCCACTGATTACTGATTACTCTATAAATGTAAGTGCAGAGGGCAATCAAGGGGTTAACTGTGTTCCCTAGGTGTGTTCTAACTGTATGGGGGCTGGGCTGGTAGGGGCATGACAGATCTAACTGATCCAGATGACAGGGATCAGTAGATCACTGTCATGCCACTTGACAGAGCGGGGAACCGCCATGTTTACATTGGCAGTTGCCCCCGCTTTCCTTCTGTATCAGGCAATCACGGGTCGCCAGCAAGCATCGAGTCCACCCGGACCGCGACCACACTCAGGGAGCATGCGGTGGGCACAAGAGAGCTCTCACCCGCTACTCGCGCTTGCGTGAAATGCTGTTTATAAATGGCGATTCACGCTGCGCTGCCACAGTACAGCAGTAAATGTACACGAGCCAGTTGGAAACCGGTAAAAAGGAAACTAGCACAATGAGTGAATCCAGTGTGTCAGAGGTGGCAGAGAACTCACAAGGTCAAGGTAACCAGAGGGGTATTGATATTTCTTGTGACCCTCACGAGGGCAGTGCTACATATACATTGTAAATTCACATCAGTCCCTACCCTCAAGGAGGTTATACTCTAAGGTCCCTAACTCACATTCATAGGAGAAGACTGTTACAAAGTTCACCTGAAAGCTCCAGTTCTGACAGGACTGGGTTTAATACTGTGGGCCAGTAGGATACCCCTTAGTTAGGCCTTGTGGTAATCTTGTTGTTCATATAGTAGTTGTATACATTTACTTTTTCCCTGCATAACAGTATATACATCTACAGTATCTGATATATATATATATACTGTATATTTACACTGATTTTGAGTTTACCCTCCCTGTTAGAGCATTGAAACCCACAAATGTGCCAGTGAGTCTTGGATCAGTCCTGAGTGGGACATTGTTAGAGCAGGACATAAGAACCAGTCCTGTGCTCCTTTAGGGGTGAGTGCCCTGCCAGTAGCTTCACCTTTCCAGCCCCCATTTTCTTTGGGCAACCAACCTTACCAGTACTTGGTTACATTGAGGGCTTAATACACAGTGCTATATGGTCTGGCCAAGGGACTGAGCGGGGCTATAGCAAAGAGTACCTGTAGTCTTTAGGGATATCAGGCATAGACTGTTATAAATCAGGTGAGCAGTCAGTACCAAAATCCAGAGGCAGGTGGCGATTTGGGCTGGTGAAAATAATTGTAATCCAGGAACAACCACATGTCAGGGCAGGCAGAAGACGATAAGCGTTATACAGAGACAGGGAGGGATCAAGACTGTATTGCATGCAAGTCCCGTTTTTAAAACTTATATAAATGGCGCCAGCCTTATATAGATGTAGCATCCTGGTGTTAGGCAGGGTGGCTAACAAATTTAGTTTGTTAGGTGGTAACAAGCCTGGCTGATTGTTAGGAGGATCCACTGGCTTTTGCCCTAGAGCCTGAGTTTGGTGCATCTCTCTCTTCTGTCACTAGGTGGCATTGTTGCCTTTGGCATTGGAATGAAAAGATCACAGTAAGTTCAGGTTATGAATAGAGACATTTTCTCAGCCAATCAGAGTTGCTATTTTGCATGCTGGGATAGCCTATTTAAGGGTAAGGAGTCAGGTGTTCATTGTTCTTCTAGCCACAGGCTTAGGCCTGGGGGCTGTACGTGTCGCAGCAGCTGAATGTTAGGCCTAAAGCCTGAGGCCTAGCCACATGTGTAGAGGCTCAGCCTGAGGGGAGCCATATTGTTGCAGGGATTCCGCTGGACAGGGAACCGAATCATTGCCAACAGTGAGGCAGAAGCAGTTGCCACATGGGACGACCACTCCTGTTACCAAATGCAAGTGAGGATTATGGTCAGAGATAAAGGGGATACAGTCTCCAGTAAGGGACAATCACTTCTGTTATCAGAGGCCAGTTTATGGAAGTCTGAAGAAGTACCAGAGCAGACTTTTTCACGAGCCAGGGACGATGAAGAAGTTGGGAAAGCTTCAGCATTCAAGTCAGGGACCCAGCGGGTTAGCCTAGGTGACACTTGGAGAGGATTCAGCGGGTTAACTGAGAGCCAAGCCAGGGACCCTGTGGGTTAGCGTGGGTGACACTTAGAGTATATAGGGCTCTGGTGAGTGCATTCTTAGCATCACAAGCGGTGCAGCACAGGTCTGTGTTATTTTCTATAATCACCCACACAAGAGCATGGAGGATAGGATGAAGTATACCAAGGGCGTAAACACTGAACTGTATTGTTAAACACAAAAGACTTGTTCTTTTGTGGCTTTTTCATTTTTTCATTTGATTATATATGTATTTTTTTTCATTTTTCACAAGCTTTTTTTTATTGATTCGGTATTCATTTTTGTGATACAGGTTTTCTGGCAGTGTAGAAAAACTTAATCAGGCTTGGTCGCAAGCTAGGCCTAGGTATTTTGGCTCTGGGCTGGGAGTGGCTCTGACTCACAGGTGGTGATACTTCTTGGTTACCCCCCCTTTGCCTCTAGAGGGTTCTAGAGGAGAGGGTGGGGAAGAGGAGTGGTGCTGCCTGGAGTGTTTGGGGAGCCCTGACTAATCCCCAACCTGGGTTGACAGGGGGCAGGCCTCCTCAAATACCCAGGGTCTGCCCAGCCAGGAAGGAGAGTTTGGGTGGAAGAGCTAGGAGATGGAGCACCAGTTGGGGTGACCGAGGAGGGAGCTCCCAGTCTGGAGGGGGGGGTGACCTTTGGTCTGGAGGCTCGGGAGTGGAAGGGACGTCTCAGTACATCCCATGGGGAGTCCTGACCAGGCAGCAGGAGAGAACAACGGAGTGGTGCTGCCGGGCAAGTCTCCAGGAGGGATCCACCAGGTGTCGGTGAGTGACACACACCCAGGGATGCTGGAAAGGAGCGCTGGAGCAGGCAGGAAGGAGCGAGACAGTCTGGGAGGGGTGCGGAGCCAGCAGGGACTGTGGGGTCACTGGGCAGTGGAGTCGGGTCGCTGCAGCCAGGAGGGCTGGAAGAGGGACTGACTGGGAGCAGTGTCCACCAAGGCTAGCTAGCACACTTTCACCTATCTGTTGCTACACAAGAGGGGCCCATGGTCCCTGCCTGGAATGAGCGGTTCACCGAGGCCTGGCCAGAGTCCAAGCTAGGCCTCACCATGTGCTAGCTAGGCCGCAGTAGTGTTGTGCAGGAGAGAGGAAAAGGAGCTGACTTTGAGCAAGTTTGAAGGAAAAGCAACAAGTATATACAGGAGTGTATATACGTAGTCCTGTTCAGGAACTGTTTGATTTTATGGGCATCCCATAATTTCCCCTACCTCATCCAAGTAAAAATCCCCTAACAAAACAACAAAAACACTTGTGCCGGCCTGTTCTCTTGACTCCGGATGTGTGGAAAAACGTGAATGGATTGGCAGGGTGACAGGTGAACTGCTTCACTTAGCAGCCCCTACGGGGTACCGCTACACTTGGTGGTTTTGTATTGCATACAAGTATCGCCACACACTGTCATATATGAAGTAAATGAAAGACAGGCTTTAGCTGAAATTCCCGCTCATCAGCCACACCCCTTTAAGAGGCCAGGACTGGCAGCAGATGGTAAGCACAATCCAGAGAGAGAGAGAGAGACATACAGTATGTCAGGGCAGGCAGTAGACAATAAGTGTAATCCAGAGACAGGCAGGCTAGAGTGGACAGGGCTGGTGCAAGGATTTTTGACACCCTAGGCGAAACCTCATTTTATCGCCCCCCTTGACTCCACCCCTGACCCCACCCCCTTTTTCCTGCCCAGCCTGATCAGCGCCAATCAAATGCAGCCTCACCAGCGCCCATAAAATACATATTCACCTGCGCCAATCAATACAGCATCACCTGTGCCCATCGAATACAGCTTAACCAGAGCCAATCAATACAATCTCACCTGTGCCCATCAAATACAGCTTAACCAGCGCCAATCAATACAGCCTCACCTGTGCCCATCAAATACAGCCTCACCTGTGCCCATCAAATACAGCTTAACCAGCGCCAATCAATACAGCCTCACTTGTGCCCATCAAATACAGCCTCACCTGTGCCCATCAAATACAGCTTCACCTGTGCCCATAAAATACAGCTTCGCCTGTGCCCATCAAATGCAGCCTCACAGGGGGTGGGGGCGGAGGGGAGGGTATTTGGCAGATCAGTCACTATTTCTATATACATTTGCAAATGGCATGTGATAATTCAATCTCATTATCTCAGTCAGACAGTGTCAGGTTTTACATGAATCAATGCAGAGATTTGATGGCGCCTACTCCGCCTAGTGGTAGAGCCGGCCCTGAGAGTGGAAACAAAAATCAGACTGCTATACCAATGTGGACAGACCTTTCACAAGCCCAGAGCCTTGGGTTTGTGATGTTTAAAAAGAGTGCTCCAGTACCCGCCGACCACTCATAATAGAGCAGGCTAGGTAGAGGGGGTCGACCCATTGCCTAGCAATGAAGACACAGGCAGATGGAGGCAGAGGAGGCATTGCTGCCAGAGGAATACTTATTGCCTGGCAAATAACTCTCAGCTAGAGTAGAGAGCATGGGAGTGGGGGGCCTGTGTAGGTGGAAAAACAGGTGACCCAAGAGCAGGCAAGACCCCCCTCACATTGATGGTTTCTAGCATTTAAGAATTCAGGTTTGTGGTGGAGCACAGACCTTGGAACCGGCATCAACATGCTTATGCTTTTCCCTTTGTCCATTGTCTGGGCTCCTCTAGTGTCTCCACCCCCATCAGCTTAAGGCAAGGTGGGGGGTACCAGTCAGAAGGAAGGTATCCCAGATGACAGGCATGAGTACCCTTAATTTTTGTAAATTGACCATTTAACAGTCAAAACTAGGTTAATGAATGGGAAACGTGAAAAGGAAATAGGAACTAGAGGAAGGAGTCTGAAGTGTGCATGGGCTGCCCTTTGTTTTGGTGTCAACATGAGGAGGTTTATTGCCCTCATGGCTGGGTGATATGGCTGCTGTTATGGGTAATTCTGCTTTGCATTAGGACTTTTATTTGAGCTATGGACATTATGTAGCTGAAGTAAGCCACATATAATATATATACTGTATGCAGTATAAAGCACAAGTTAGGAATTGCACAAACTCCCAATATCTCATTTACAGTATCTCACAAAAGTGAGTACACCCCTCACATTTGTGTAAATATTTTATTCTATCTTTTCATGTGACAACACTGAAGAAATGACACTTTGCTACAATAGAAACATAGAAAAGTGACGGCAGAAAAAGACTGAGTAAGTGCATCGAGTCTGCCCCTTTTTATTTTTTATTTATATATTTATTTTGTTTTCACATTAACCTTGTTGTCTGACTATAGATTTATGTTTATCCCTAGCATGTTTGAAGTCATTTACTGTTGACTGTCTCACAACCTCTGCTGGTAGTTTATTCCAATCATCAACCACCCTTTCAGTAAAATAATACTTTCTAAGATTAGTTTTGAACTTCCCTCCAGTTAGTTTGAGGTCCCCGTGTTCTTGATTTTGGTTTCATATTGAAAAGACTGCCCCCCTGAACCTTATTCACCCCCTTGATGTATTTAAAGGTTTCAATCGATGTCTCCCCTCTCCCTTCTTTCCTCCAGACTGTACATATTAAGTTCCTGAAGTCGCTCTTGATATGTTTTATCCCCCAGACCAAGTTGTACTTTGCCCCTGTCAGGAGTCTTGCAGGTTTGTGGGGTCCGGATGGAGTCCTACTATTTTATCCCCCAGACCTTTCACCATTTTTGTTACCCGTCTCTGAACTCGTTCTATCTTATCAATATCTTTTTGTAAGTGAGGTCTCCAGAACTGGACACAGTATTCTGTAAAGTAAATGTAAAGTAGTGAGTGTACAGCTTGTATAACAGTATAAATTTGCTGTCCCCTCAAAGCCATTAATGTCTAAACCGCTGGCAACAACAGTGAGTACACCCCTAAGTGAAAATATCCAAATTGGACTCAAAGTGTCAAAATTTTGTGTGGCCACCATCAGGCCGCTGGAGGTTGGGGAGACCATTACATATCTTTATTTTTGTTGTGCTATCAAAGTGCTACAATTCCATGACATAAGAATATTGTATAAAAATCACTGTGTGAAAATCAATTCATAAACTGTCCAAAGATGATCATTTAATAAAGTGCACAGTGCAAAATCAGTCCAAATAAAAGGTGATCGGTGCAAGAAAATTAAATGTGTATATCATCCCAATCTTCTTATATAACTTACCATCAGGTGAGACCTCAGCTATGGAGGCCTGGCTGCACTTTTTGGGAGAGATCTCTGCTGGAATGGATGGAGGACACACTCCAGGACATAGAATAAGGGCTCCCAGAACACTCCACAGAAGAAGCTCAGGCGAATATAGAGATAAAGGAGGAGCTCATAGTGTAGTAGTGTAAAACTTCACAAATTTATTAAAAAACAATGCAACTCCCACAAGGCAGATAAAATCAGGGATGTCGATAAATCAGCATAGTCATTACTCTAGCAGGCGTGATTCTGTCACTGCTGTAGCTCAACCCAACATGTTTCGTCCAATAGGACGTCATCCGGGGGTGTAGGAGTATAGTGGTGATGCTATCCAATGTACCTTTGAACTAGGATCAGTAAGAGGAGCATGTTAGTTTGCATAAGGCTATTATCTTAAAAGATTTCTGGATGGCAGCTCTTATATCCTGATTCCGTAGGCTGTAGACTATGGGATTGAACAAAGGAGTCACCAAGGTGTAAAGTAACGAAAGACTCTTGTTGGCATCAACAGAATTCTCTTTAGGTGGAAAGATATAGATTGACGACAGAGTGCCATAGTACATGCATACAATAATAAGGTGGGAACTGCATGTGGAGAAGGTCTTTTTTCTACCAGTGTTGGATGGGATCTTAAGGATGGCTTTAAGGATGGAGATGTAGGTGACAGCGATGAACATAAATGGAGACAAAAGAACGGGAAAGGAAACCGCAGCTGTGACTGTTTCAACAAAATACGTATCGGAGCACGAAAGCCTTATAAGTGGGGCAATGTCACAAAAAAAGTGGTTAATGATGTTAAGGCCACAAAATTTTAACTGCTTTAAGTAAATATAAACCACCAAAGAAAGTGTGAAGCCCACCAACCAGCAGGAGAGGACTATCTGAAGTTGCTGTACAAAAGTTACGATGATGGCATAATGTAATGGTTTACATATGGCCACATACCTATCAAAGGACATGCCAGCCAACAGTAAACACTGGGTAACAGATGGAATTGCAAGCAGCAAAAACTGAGAAATACATCTGTCAACAGATAGCCTTCCACTCCCAATCAATATAAGCCACAACATGCTTGGCACAATATTACTTGTGAACAGGATTTCGGACAAGGACAGCTGGCTGAGAAAGAAGTACATAGGAGAGTGGAGACTCTGGTTGGCTACAACTAACATGATGACAAGGACATTGCTGCTCAATGCCATAATGTGAATGATCAGAAAGATGATGAAGAGTGGAATTCTAAGGTTGTGGAGGTCTCCGAATCCCAGAAGGAGAAATTCTATAACCAAAGTCTGGTTCCTTTCCAACGCTGAAAAACAAGACAGCAGTGTTCAGAAGATCAGACAGAGTAAATAAAATACATTGCCCAAACTGAATCTGTCACAAAGAGATTGGAAGCACTGTGCTTGTAAACCAATCCAACCAGTAGCAGCTATGTAGTCCAATAGATTTATCAATATGATGACCAATATGAGTATTTAAGCCAAACTTGCAGTTATGCTGTTGCTGACTATAAGGTGCTGCATTTTAACTGTTTTTTAAATAAAATGAACAAGATATCATATCATACAATGAATGTGGAAGAGGAAAGTTACCCTGCACAACTGATCATGCACCTATGAGGCTGACGGGGAGAGACCTAAGGATGCTGCAATGTGCATAGGCCGGTAGGTTTAATGCAGAGTTCAGAGGTCAGTACCATGTATCACAGAGTCAAGGGTCAGCAATAAATTACTCAGAAGTAAGTAGTAAGCAATGAAGAGCTCAGAGGTCAGTAGTTTGTAACGCAGAGTGTAGGGGTCAATAATAAATAATGCAGAATGCAGAATGCAGATGTCAGTAGTAAGCACAGCAGAGTTCAACAACATTACATTAGTAAAAAATGCAGAATGCAGGGGTCATCAATAAGTAATGCAGAGTGCAGGGGTCAGAAGGGAATAACAGAGTGCAGGGGTCAGCAGTATTGCAGAGTTCAGAGGTCAAAAGGGAATAACACAGAGTGCAGGGTTCAGCAGTACTGCAGAGTTCAGAGGTCAAAAGGGAATAACACAGAGTGCAGGGGTCAGCAGTTTTGCAGGGTTCAGAGGTCAAAGGAGATGAACACAAGAGTGCAGGGGTCAGTAGTAAGTAGTGCATAGTGCAGAGGTCAGTAGTACATAACACACAATGCAGAGGTCAGGGGTAATACACATCGGCCCCCACAAACAAAAATTCCTCCCTTCATGGATAAACAACTAGCCGCTAAGCTAAAGTACTAGTGTAGGGGTTAGTAGTAAGTAATGCAGAGTTCAGTGATCAGTAGACTGTGATGCAGAGTGCAGGGGTCAGTAGTATTTACTGCAAAGTTCAGAGGTTAGTAGTAAGCAATGCACAGTGGCATATCTAAGGTATGTGTTTAAAAGGAAAATGGTACTGCGCAGCCTCAGATAATATCTATCTGTATCAACCCTTTGAATAATATATAAACAGTGAAATGGCAAAAAATATTCTGTGATTAATTCATTAATAATGTGACTCTTCCATATAAAACGTTCAGCAAAAATGCATAAAATTGTGACCAATAAAATCTTCAATATAAAAATACATTTGCATAAATTATATGAACCAAAAATTAGTGAAGTGATATTATCACAGTGAAGCAGGTGTAAACATATAAAAACACAAATGTGTATAAAAAGTCCTTGTAACAAAAATAAAGTGCTTGTAGTGATATTTCCAGTGACGTGTGCTCAGATAATCCTTATGGGTATTCGTGCTCCAAACAGGTGAAGGATGCCTCTTTTGCAGGGGGATAGGCGTGCTATCCCAAAAGGATTCCTTTATAAAGTGCTTTAAACGGGAAAGTGCTCATAGAATGCTCACCTCTATGGCTTGGTGTATGTGCACATCAAGGTTTCTTTTGGGGATTCTGTTCGATCATTCCACGCTCTCTCAATCCTGATCCTGATTGTCATCAATGCTCCCACTGTCCGATCGGTTGCTCTCCTTTGAGTTGTATAAACTCAGTGCCGCTCAGGAAGGGGGGAAGATAAAAAAGCTTCCATAGTGTAGTATTTAAAAAGGAATACTTTATTGTGTCCAAATAAGGTATATAAACCAAAAAATATATATATAAAATCACAAAAATCATCAAGTAACACAGTGGCGTCTGGGCGCCTCTCACTGT
>BLSH010068643.1:891300-911595 GCA_018402905.1 Glandirana rugosa
CGGTTAAATATAAGAAGGAGTATAAACACTATTTTTTAGCCGCAAATAACCAAACGCGTTTTCACCGGTGCAAATGCCTACTACTCTTAAGTAAAGACCCCAAAAATAAATAAAGAAATAAAAAATGATCATTACCGCCGCTAGACGCTAAAAATCGCCATGACGTTATAACCCCGCCTGTACAGCCTTGTAAAACTGTGAAAAAACCCTGGTAACCGTAAATATGTCGCTAGTCACGATATTTTTACGTGACTAATGACATATTTACGGTAACCGTCACTTCCCCAATTGGACGTCCCCCGCGAGATTCCCAATTGACACAAGGGACCCGCACAAGATTGACACACCCGTATAAATGCCAATGGTCCCAAAAAAGTGTCAAAATGTTCCGACATGTCCGCCCCAATATTGCAGTACCGCTAAAAATCGCAGATCGCCGCCATTACTAGTAAAAAATAAAGAAATAAATAAAAACCCCAGAAATGAATTCTCATCATCCGTAAACGTGGCCACTTTTGCGCAAACCAATAAACGCCGATTTTTTATCACAAATATGAGGAAGAATATAAATTGGCCAAAACTGATGAAAGAAAATGTTTTTTTGTATTTTTTTTTTTTGTATTTGTATTTTAGCAAAAAGTAAGAAATTGGGGTTTTTTTGCAAAATTGTCGCTCTTCTTTTGTTTATAGCGGCGATCAGAAATGACGCAGCGATGAGCAAATACCACCAAAAGAAAGCTCTATTTGTGGGAAAAAAGGACGTAAATTTAGTTTGGGTACAACGTCGCACGACCGCGCAATTTTCAGTTAAAGCGACGCAGCGCCGAATCGCAAAAAGGGCTCTGGTCCTAAAGTGTGAAATCCTTCCGGGGCTGAAGTGGTTAAGCAGTGGCTTAAAACTTTAATATGTTCAGGTTTTGCTGTAAATTTATGTCACTTTGGTTTGGTTACTTACTGTGCTGGTGGGGGTGCTGGGCTAGGGGCAACAGGAATATGGGCGAGGGGGGGGGGTGCTTTAGTTGGGTGCAGCTGCCTTTATACGCTTTTGCTTATTTCACTAACTAAAAAAAGTTAGCCTAGCCTAGAAGACCTCCTAAGCTCTTTTGTCTGCTCTGAAGCTTCAAATGTTTTGACAGGGGCACAGCTTCAGTGCTTACCATAGGCGCCATTTTCACTAGAGAAGCCTCTGGCAACGCAGAGTGTGGAGTAGACATGTGCTCTGTCGAAAAATTAGTTTGTTTTCGTTTCATTTGCTTTTTTTTTTTTCGGAAATTCGAAAATTTTGAAGTAGAAATTCCGAAAATCCGGAAATTCAGAAATCCGAAAATAAGGGGGAAAATCTGAAAATAAAAAAAATAAAAAAAGATCTGAAAATTCTAAATAATAACTAATAATAACTATTAAATTATAGGTATTGGAATTTTCGTTCAAATTTAGCTGTTAGTGAACGTAACGAATTTATCCGAAGTTACGAATTATCCATAATAACGAATGACGCATCTAAACAAATGGAATGGAACAAATTAATAATAAATAATAATAATAAAACATTTTTATTATTTTTATTGTTAGGTATTATTATTAATTTGCTACGTTCCATCCGTTTAGATACGGCATTTGTTATTTCAGATAATTCGTAACTTCGGACACATTTGTATTCGTTACGTTCACTAACAGCTAAATTTGAAAGGAAATTCCAATACCTATAATTTAATAGCTAGTAATACTTAAGTTATTATTAGTTAGTTATTATTTCAGATTTTCAAATTATCGGGTTTTCGAATTTTGGGATTTTCAGATTTTTGTTCCTTTCAATTTCCGAATTTACGATATTTCCAAATTTCGAAGTTCCTAAATTTCGAATTTTTGAATTTACGAATATTCGGAAAAAAATTAGAAATTCGAATTTCGGAAATTCAAATGTAATTTGAAACAAAATGAATTGCACATGTCTAGTGTGGAGGTCAGTAGTAAGTAGTTCAGAGGTAAGTAATAAATAATACAGTGGTAAATAGTAAGTCACATAGAGTTCAGTGGTCAGTAGTATGTAACACACAGTGTAGAGGTCAGTAGTATGTAACACACAGTACAGAGGTCAGTAGTATGTAACACACAGTGTATAGGTCAGTAGTATGTAACACACAGTGCAGAGGTCAGTAGTATGTAACGCACAGTGCAGAGGTCAGTAGTATGTAACGCACAGTGCAGAGGTCAGTAGTATGTAACGCACAGTGCAGAGGTCAGTAGTATGTAACACAGTGCAGAGGTCAGTAGTATGTAACGCACAGTGTAGAGGTCAATAGTATGTAACACACAGTGCAGAGGTCAGTAGTATGTAACACACAGTACAGAGGTCAGTAGTATGTAACACACAGTGTATAGGTCAGTAGTATGTAACGCACAGTGTAGAGGTCAGTAGTATGTAACGCACAGTGCAGAGGTCAGTAGTATGTAACGCACAGTGCAGAGGTCAGTAGTATGTAATGCACAGTGCAGAGGTCAGTAGTATGTAACACACAGTGCAGAGGTCAGTAGTATGTAGCGCACAGTGTAGAGGTCAGTAGTATGTAATGCACAGTGCAGAGGTCAGTAGTATGTAACACACAGTGCAGAGGTCAGTAGTATGTAACACACAGTGCAGAGGTCAGTAGTATGTAACACACAGTGCAGAGGTCAGTAGCTTGTAGCGCACAGTGCAGAGGTCAGTAGTATATAATGCACAGTGCAGAGGTCAGTAGTATGTAACGCACAGTGCAGAGGTCAGTAGTATGTAACACACAGTGCAGAGGTCAGTAGTATGTAGCGCACAGTGCAGAGGTCAATAGCAACTAACACACATCTCCCCTCACAGACAAAAATACTCCCCTTTCTAAACAAACATCTATCTCCTTAAGCTAATATCACCCACAGCACCCTCCTTAAAATTTACTTGCCAAACCTTGGATAGATTGGTTCCCAGCAGAGTGAGGGAAGACCTCCCATGTCTTCCCCTAGCTGTGTCACATGACACATCAGTGCTAGGGAGGAGCCTAGGACTTCCCTTGGCTCTACAATGCCTGATCTGAGGTCTGAGAGGCGGCAGGCAGGGTCAAAAGCTAGTGGCATGGAGGGGTCACAATCTACCAATTAGATGGCCCTGGTCAACATTTTTTTCTGAAGCAACAGTGGTAGTGATTTTGGGTCTGTATTTGGATGGAAAATGTTAAAGCTTCTTCCTTAAAGTCCAACTGAAATAAGTAGACATTTGGTCAAATTTGTATAATCAAACTCCATTTTCAAAGTCTTTCCTCGACTTTCTTGTTACAACAGTTGTGTAGGGTGTCTATATAAGGCCCCTTTCAATGGATTGATCCCCGCTGAGCAGCGGAGTCCATCAAAACGGACTCCACTAGTGTTATAGGACCCTTAGACTGTGCCACCCACCAGACCTAGACCCCGTGCACAATGCAATTAGCAATAACATTGCAGGTAAGTCACACCCCCTCTTAACGCTCTAACAGGTCTGTGTGAGGACACTGTGAAATGAGGGGTGTGGCTGTTACTCAGCTCTGCCAGCTCAGAGCATTGGAGAGGGAGGTCTGGGAGCGCCATTTTCACTGAGATAAAAATGGAATTGGTCACAAATTGGTCACAAATCATAATAAGTGGGGTTGCAGGATTATAAAGACATAAGAGAATGTAAGACTTTAATTGGGTTTTAGTAATAAACCCAACAGCAAACATGTATTGTCTTGCAGCTTACCAATTCTTAGATGTGATGGCTGCATTTGTTTCCTTTTTTAGGCTTTCTTTCCTTTATTTTCACCTGGTGATCTGGCCACTAAGTCTGTTGTTTTTCAACAGAACAAGCTGTCCTGCAAATGTAGCAGTTAGAAGGATGAGACAAACGATTTACCACTGACAGGGGTGCTTACAATGATCAGCTTTTATTTATTCATGTAAAACATTTATCTCAAAATGAACAAAACTGTTACTGTAACTGATTATAAAGTGTGAGCTGGAATTAGGCTTGTATTTGTTGGTGTATATAAATCTGCTAGTACATCTACCCCCCCCCCCAGACTAACAATGCCACTGTCCAAAGGTGCCCCCTGTGCTCCTTCATCCAAAGTGGGGGTAATCTAATACAGGAGATGTGTTGGCCAGATCACCAGGTGAAAACAGAGGGGGGGAAAGCCTAAAAAAGAAAATGAATGCAGCCACCACATCTAATGTTTGACCTTCTGCAATACCTTTATATTACATATTTGGTTTTGGGTTTAACCACTTGCCGACCATATCGCATGGATATACGGCGGCAAGTTGGCTCGGCTGTTTAGCCATTCACGCGCGTGGCTTCGGGTCGGGCGGACTCGATGTCCGCCGGTGACTTGCGCTCGCCTACTACAGAGGAAGAATGGGGAACTGCCGACAGGCGGCATGACAGAGATCTACTGATCCATGTGATCGGGATCATTTAGATGTGTCATGTCCCTGCCAGCCCAGCCCCCATACAGTTAGAACACATTTAACCCCTTGATCGCCCCCTACAGGTTAACCCCTTCCCTGCCAGTGACATTTATACAGTAATCAGGGGCTTTTTTTTTTTAGTTCTGATCGCTGTATAAATGTCACTGGTCCCAAAAAATTGTCAAAAAGTCCTATCTGTCCACCGCAATGTCACAGTCCCAATAAAAATTGCAGATTGCCGCCATTACCAGTAAAAAAAAAAATAGTAAAAATGCCATGAATGAATTCTCATAGTTTGTAAACGCGGCAACTTTTGCATAAAACAAATCAATATACGCCTATTGCGATTTTTTTTTTTTACCAAAAAATATGTAGAAGAACACATTTTGGCCAAAACTGATGAATAAATTTGTTTTTTTAGATTTTTTTTTTGGATATATATATTATAGCAAAAAGTAAAAAATATATATATTTTTTCAAAATTGCCGCTCTTTAGCGCAAAAAATAAAAACCGCAGAGGTGATCAAATACCACCAAAAGAAAGCTCTATTTGTGGGAAAAAGAGGACGCCAACTTTGTTTGGGTACAACGTCGCACGACCACGCAATTGTCAGTTAAAGCGTCACAAAAAGTGCTCTGGTCAGGAAGGGGGCAAATCCTTCCAGGGCTGAAGTGGTTTATACCGCTTTAAAGATATAATGGGCTTAAGTTGAATACTATTAAGACTTTAGCATTGATTAAAGGTACTTTTAAAAAGTATAACTGTATTGGTATTGGGAAAAAAAAAATATGACTATTACTATATTGGTATTGTTGTTCTAATCTAACCAAAGTGTTCTGTTAGGTCCTATAGAGCAGTGGTTCTCAACCCTGTCCTGAAGTACCCTCAACAGGCCATGTTTGCAGGTTTTCCTTTATCTTGCACAGGTGCTTTATATCGGAGTCAATGGTTTGGTATTTTGGACAGCTATTTTATCCAAGAGAAATTCACAAAACATGGCCTGTTGGGGGTACTTGAGGACAGAGTTGAGAACCATTTCTATAGTGCAGTGTTTCCCAACCCAGTCCTCAAGGCACACCAACAGGTCACAGTTTCACTGCCTTAGTAATTACCACAGCTGTTTCATCTGAGGGAAATCCTGAAAACATGACCTGTTGGTGTGCCTTGAGGACTGGGTTGGGAAACACTGCTATAGAGTATGTGGGCACGGTATAAGGACCCTATAAAAATGAGTACTAGCCTTTGAATCTACTGTAATATACTTGTCTGATCCCTGTAGTCTACTTCCGAAATGTAATGTAGACAAATTATATAATAAAAAACCTAATGTAGAAAAATGATGTAAAAATAAAAGTCTAAAATGAACATGGACTGCAAAATTAAGATTTATAAAATAGAATATTCATAAATCTCTTACATGGTGGATGTTTTCTAAAGCTGAGTAACGCTCCGGCCTTACCTGTCATGATATTGTATTTTAGGATCAGGTATATTTTTCTATTGCAGACAGAGAAATGTTGACTGTTTTATGCTCTTTAGCGCATCCTTGATGACTAACCTCCCTCTGTCCCAGGAGGGGCCTAATTAATGTCTAGAGACCCATTTTTCTCTTTATTTCTCCATGTATCTTTTTATATTATATTTGAAGTATTTATTTACTTGATGTAAATGCTGAAATCTAGTTTTAAATTGAAAAAAAAAAAAAAACTCTTTAGATGAAAAGTAAAATTAGTAAATCAATGCAAATGCTGCTCAGAAAACATTGCTGCTGTGCTATAGTCTTTTCTATCTCATTTAAATTGTTAGAAAAGAAGATTAATGTAATAAAAAAAAAAACAACAAAGACTTAGGCTGGGTACACACCTATGCGAAATGGATGCGGCGTAATTCGCAGGACATTTCAAAACGTGTTCTTTTCTATGAGTCTGGTTCACATATGTGCGTGGCATCCGCACTCTGCATTGCACAGAAAACGTGCGTCTTCTATGCAGTGCGGTGCGAATTCAAGGCACATTATCTTAAATGGGAACGCATCTGATTCGCAGATGTGTTCCGTTGTGAACAGGGATTCTCCCCCCCTTCTCACTACACTTCCCCCCTTCCCAGGCAGGGCTGGTGCAAGGATTTTTGACACCCTAGGCGAAACCTCATTTTATCGCCCCCCCTTGGCTCCACCCCTGACCCCACCCCCTTTTTCCTGCCCAGCCTGATCAGCGCCAATCAAATGCAGCCTCATCTGCGCCCATAAAATACAGCTTCACCTGCGCCAATCAATACAGCCTCACCTGTGCCCATCGAATACAGCTTAACCAGCTCCAATCAATACAGTCTCACCTGTGCCCATCAAATACAGCTTAACCAGCGCCAATCAATACAGCCTCACCTGTGCCCATCTAATACAGCCTCACCTGTGCCCATCAAATACAGCTTAACCAGCGCCAATCAATACAGCCTCACCTGTGCCCATAAAATACAGCCTCACCTGTGCCCATCAAATACAGCTTCGTCTGTGCCCATCAAATGCAGCCTCACAGGGGGTGGGGGCGGAGGGGAGGGTATTTGGCAGATCAGTCACTATTTCTATATACATTTGCAAATGGCATGTGATAATACAATCTCATTATCTCAGTCAGACAGTGTCAGGTTTTACATGAATCAATGCAGAGCAGCCAGTAACAGATCAACAGTGTCCAGGCGCCCTAGGCGGCAGTGCGCCCTAGGTGGCTGCCTACTCCGCCTAGTGGTAGAGCCGGCCCTGTTCCTAGGTCAGCTCATCCGCAGCTAGAACGGAGAGGAAATGCTAAAAAGCTGCTTTTTCTCTTCGCAGGGAAAACAGAGCTGGAATTCGCACAGGACTGGTGTGAATCCAGCCTTAATGTCCTTCCTTTCCTGATCATTATGACATTAAAAATGTAAACCTCTCCTTTTGTTAAAATTTCCTTTTTTTTTTTGCACAGACAGTGACGCCATCACAAGGTCTCTGCTACCCCTGTGGTTCTGGAAGCCTTAGTGGTGTGCCCACTCAGTGTGTACAAACCAACAGAGAGGATAAGGAGAATTTATAGTGCCCTGAAAAAGTATTCGTACCCCTAGAAATTTTCCACATTTTGTCATGTTACAACCAAAAATGTAAATGTATTTTATTGGGATTTTATGTTATAGACCAACACAAAGCCTTTGTGGTGTGCCCACCCAGACTATTCGGCACCAAGCCCACCACCCTGAATACAAAGTACATTACACATTAATGCATAAGCATAAGCACCCTACAATGGCTCAATAAGAAGGTACAGTGGTCACAATATTAATTTCCTGCTCAAGAGATGAGCAGGCTGACAGAAACAATAGGCTTAATTAACACAATTAACAATGGGACTGCACCCTAGGAGACACACATTTCTGTATTCTGTCCACTAGACAAGTCATCAGAAGACAAACCGTTTCTTGGCAGTCTGATAAAGTGGAATTAATTTATCTTCATAGATTTCTTGAGGAATATTGCTGATGAATATTTCTGTCCCAAGTGGAGGGGCTTCCCCAACTCAGTCTGCAGGAGGGCCACCATATTCCCTCTGATCATTACCCTGAACAAGATTAATATTACACCTTTCCAACCACTCCAGAAAGGAAGCTTTACTGTCCTTATTCAGAGAATTAACCACGCTCTCAGCATCCATCACATTGTTATCTATCATTATAGAATGATCTGCTCTCTCCATGGGCCATAATCAGTGGGTAGGTGCTCTCCAAAAGCCCCTGTTACCAGTTGGGTCCATCACAAGTACTATGCCCACATCTGCTACAGCACAACTAAATGGGGAGATATTTTCAAACACACTTAAAAAAAAGCTGTCAAAAAGACTCACTGGAAATCAATAATGTGTCTCACATCCCATGGTGTGCCACTCCAATCTGTGTAAAACCAACAGAGAGGATAAGGAGAATTTATAGTGCCATGAAAAAGTGTTCGTACCCCTTGAAATTTTCCACATTTTCTCATGTACGTAAATGTATTTTATTGGGATTTTATGTGATAGACCGACACAAAGTGCCACATAATTGTTAAGTGGAAGGAAAATGAAAAATGTTTTTCAAAATTTAAACTCAATAAAGGGGGTTATAATAGGCAGGGAATCGATACAGATGTATCCATAGATTGTAAACAATCTTACCAGACACCACATACTAGTTTGCATACACCAGCCGCTGGTCACGCCGAGCAATGGCGGACTGGCGTGCATCATGGTCCAGACTCTATATATGAGGAAAAGGTAACCTGGCCAGCCACGTCATGTGTCCCCCATGCTTATGCTCGCCCACCAACCAGGAAGCGTTGGGCAAAGCGTTCCTCCACATGGCCCACGCCACCGCCACCATCCAGTGGAAGTGACGCCGCTCGTCCTGATGTGGAGAAGCACGGAAGGGGGCACACCACAAAACAAAACAAAAGCAAAAAAAGGAGAGGGGAAGGCAAACACATACAAAAAAAAAGCCCGACGCCAAGCCACAAAAACACACAAAACAACACCCCACACTGCAGAACACCCACCAGCGGGCCACAGAGGACAGAGAGAGGCCCACCCCAGAGCCTGAGGACAGACGCAATGTTTACAGCTTGACATGTGAATAACCAATGTAACAAGAAGAGAATACTGCTCATAAGATATTGGGGACATACATGTATTTCAATACATCTAATATTTTTAATATGGCTCCAGAAAGGGGGCAAAACTTACAGTAATTGTTCATTCAGGCCTGGTTTGTTACATGCCTTCCGATGGTATATCCATCTGAATTCTTTTTGTGAAATCATTCTATCAAATGCTGCGTTTTTTTTTTTTTCTATCAGAAAGGATTTTTATTGAAATCAAACATGGTAACAGGACAACCAGCATTACAATTTCTAGGGTTCAGATACCAGCATTAAAAGTACTAAGGCTTTACATTCCTCTTATAGAATTCTTGATTACAGATAATGTAAAATAATATAGCATAATGCACCCCTTCACCCCCCCCCCAGATCACAGACCAATCCCCTCACCAGCATGATAATAACCTCTACCTCAGTGGATCTCCATCAGGTACAGTGCCTTGCGAAAGTATTCGGCCCCCTTTGAACTTTGCGACCTTTTGCCACATTTCAGGCTTCAAACATAAAGATATAAAACTGTAATTTTTTGTGAAGAATCAACAACAAGTGGGACACAATCATGAAGTGGAACAAAATTTATTGGATATTTCAAACTTTTTTAACAAATAAAAAACTGAAAAACTGGGAGTGCAAAATTATTCAGCCCCTTTACTTTCAGTGCAGCAAACTCTCTCCAGAAGTTCAGTGAGGATCTCTGAATGATCCAACGTTGACCTCAATGACTAATGATGATAAATAGAATCCACCTGTGTGTAATCAAGTCTCCGTATAAATGCACCTGCACTGTGATAGTCTCAGAGGTCCGTTTAAAGCGCAGAGAGCATCATGAAGAACAAGGAACACACCAGGCAGGTCCGAGATACTGTTGTGGAGAAGTTTAAAGCCGGATTTGGATACAAAAAGATTTACCAAGCTTTAAACATCCCAAGGAGCACTGTGGAAGCGATAATATTGAAATGGAAGGAGTATCAGACAACTGCAAATCTACCAAGACCTGGCCGTCCCTCTAAACTTTCAGCTCATACAAGGAGAAGACTGATCAGAGATGCAGCTAAGAGGCCCATGAACACTCTGGATGAACTGCAGAGATCTACAGCTGAGGTGGGAGACTCTGTCCATAGGACAACAATCAATCGTACACTGCACAAATCTGCCCTTTATGGAAGAGTGGCAAGAAGAAAGCCATTTCTTAAAGATATCCATAAAAAGTGTTGTTTAAAGTTTGCCACAAGCCACCTGGGAGACACACCAAACATGATGAAGAAGGTGCTCTGGTCAGATGAAACCAAAATCGAACTTTTTGGCAACAATGCAAAACGTTATGTTTGGCGTAAAAGCAACACAGCTCATCACCCTGAACACACCATCCCCACTGTGAAACATGGTGGTGGCAGCATCATGGTTTGGGCCTGCTTTTCTTCAGCAGGGACAGGGAAAATGGTTAAAATTGATGGCAAGATGGATGGAGCCAAATACAGGACCATTCTGGAAGGAAACCTGATAGAGTCTGCAAAAGACCTGAGACTGGGACGGAGATTTGTCTTCCAACAAGACAATGATCCAAAACATAAAGCAAAATCTACAATGGAATGGTTCACAAATAAACATATCCAGGTGTTAGAATGGCCAAGTCAAAGTCCAGACCTGAATCCAATCGAGAATCTGTGGAAAGAACTGAAAACTGCTGTTCACAAACGCTCTCCATCCAACCTCACTGAGCTCGAGCTGTTTTGCAAAGAGGAATAGGCAAAAATTTCAGTCTCTCGATGTGCAAAACTGATAGAGACTTCCCCAAGCGACTTACAGCTGTAATCGCAGCAAAAGGTGGAGCTACAAAGTATTAACTTAAGGGGGCTGAATAATTTTGCACGCCCAATTTTTCAGTTTTTATTTGTTAAAAAAGTTTGAAATATCCAATAAATTTCGTTCCACTTCATGATTGTGTCCCACTTGTTGTTGATTCTTCACAAAAAATTACAGTTTTATATCTTTATGTTTGAAGCCTGAAATGTGGCAAAAGGTTGCAAAGTTCAAAGCGGGCCGAATACTTTCGCAAGGCACTGTAAGTAATCTGTCCAATATCAAGTCAACTGGGCTGAGACCAGGCGTGTCTAACCATGGAGACCATAATATGTTAAATTTGTTGGCTCTGCCTCTGTGCTGGAAGATGTATTTCTCAAGTCTGATGGTATCCCCCATATGGTTTATCCATTCCCCTGCTTTGAACGACTGCTGAGAAATCAGGGTAGAAAGAGATCTTGACCTCATTATACTGTATGTTACGCTTCTCTCTGGCCAGGCGAAGCACAATTTCCTTGTCCTTGAAGTTAAGGAGTCGGGCCAACATTGTACAAGGTGGGTTGCCGGGAGGAAGAGGCCTAGGATGGACTCTGTGAGCCCTCTCCACAGTGTAGAGCGGCGTGAACGTGTCCTTCCTGAATGTAGTCAGTAGCCATTGTTCAATTAATTCAGTGGGGTCCCTACCCTCCACCTTCTCTGAGAGCCCCACTATCCGGACATTGTTCCACCTCAGACGATATGGTCTGTTTTGGATTCAGTGGCTCTGGCAATGCAGGTAGTGGTTTGGACATCCCGTATGAGTAGGGGGAGCTTTTCCTCTAAGTCACTTATGCGGCCTTCAGCTGCTGTGGTGCATTCTCTTATCGTTTGTAAGTCATAGCGGATGAGGCCCACTTCCTCTTTAAGCCCCCCGAGCTGGTGTTTCAGCATGTCCACTGAGGCAGTGGATTTATGAACTGCTCGGAGTATTTCAGCAAGTGTGGGCTGCACTGAATCTTCCTCCCCCTCCTCGGTGTCTGTGTCACGCTGCTCAGAAGTGAGGCCTGAATGTCTAGTGCGTTCTCTGGGTCAGTATGGAATATGGCCGGGGTAGCTCCCAAGTCCTCCCCCACTGGCTGGGGCAAGGGTTCATTTAATTTCTGGGTGTAGTATACCATGTCCTTAGGGGGCTCTTTCACCATGTTTTTAGGGGTTTTTGGCGGCTTACCCTATGCCTTCTGTGTCTCAGCCTGAGAGCGCTGTGAGGACGACGCTGTAGCACTATATTAAATCTCGAGCTGCGTGGCGTCTCCCTTCTACTTGCGGGTCACCATGCCTATGGATTGGGTGTCTGCGATCGCCAGGGGTGTCCTCTCTGATGGGGGAGTAGGATGAGCCAGGAGAACGGGCGAGTAAAAGTAAAATGGCTGGGAGCAGGATCTAGGAAGGATTACTGGAGGGAGCTCTGTGAAGCACGTCCGTTCACATGCTGCTCTTGGCCACGCCCCCAAATGCTGCGTTTTTTTAAGTTGCCCCTTTTGTATTATTAACATGATCTCAGGTATGTTACCTAAATCTATGTTTCGTTCTACCCACAAAAAATACATTGCATGTGCATTTCATCAGATGCTGTATACTACTCCAATTGTTGACATGATACAAAATGGTGTGGAGTAATTTTCTCACCATTGGGTAATGTTTGCAAGGGGTGACGATTTATATACTTACAATATGCACAATACCCACATGGGAAAGTTCCTTTGTGCAAATGTTTACAGGGTCAGATTGCCCCCCAGAATTGAAATGGCTAGATTTTACCATATCATGTGTAGCGGGGGCCCGCTTTGCTGCCCCCTATTTCTGAGGCTTTGCCAAGGGCCGCTGAAAGTACACAGGCTCTCTTAACAGGGAGCATATATATATATATATATATCTATGCCTGCATTTCAGAAGCAGAGTACAGTGTTGTTATGTGGAGCAGGCTCCCTCTAGTGGCCAAAGAAAGGAAGATGATATTCTCAAATTTTACAATCACAGCATTTATTCCAGCAAAAGCAGTGCATCTTGGGATTCGTAGTTCACTTCCAGGGAGTTTCCCTTGGATTGCCTTCAGTAAGAAATACATTCCCCACAAGACCATGCGGCAGAGAGGGGTTTCTGGGGAAAAACGGTGCATCTTGGGAGACTATTTAAGAAGAGGGTGTGGCCTGTTCTGGTCTCGTGGAACAGCGTGGTCGACCAGCAAGGACCCTGTGTGTCCTTCACAGCTGGGCTGCAGCTTGAGGCCTACCTCCAGCGATCCAGCCACTTGGATTTCTGCGGTGTCCCAGCCAGCTGTGGTGCTACAGTATTCCAGAGAGGGACCAGTGGGACCAGCATACCAGCATCCAAGTCTGTTCCAGAACCGGCGGCATCCACAGAGTGACCATCTGTCATTCTGGAGAAAACTGCAGCCAAGCTATTTTCCGCAAGAGGATATCATCATATCCAGTGCCTTCAGCGCCTTCAGCCTAAACAGCCGGACTGACTTCTGTATCGATTGATTGGTGTGGTGACACCTATGTTTGAGTATATTCAGTTGCTTTTTCATTCATCTTCCATAGAGATAGATTCAGCTCAACCAGAGCAATATAATAACCTGTACACAGGTCCTTCATTAACAGATAATGTATTGCTTCCAAAGTTATCTGTGCCCATTTGCAGGAAACAAGGACACTGCACAGACTGAGTGATATTGAACCCTGTGTACAGATGCCATTGCTCTTTTGCTTTGCTAATCAGTCACTACATGACCCGGGTAGTCCTTATCCGTATACTCTATATATTCTAAAATAACGACACAGCACACCATATGGAGGAATTGGCCGTTAGGCCGTTTTATTGAAAACCAATATTTAAAACATAACGGAAAATACCAAACCAATGAATTTAAGCCGATAGGAATCCCAGGAGGCCCCATAACCCAATCACATCCGTGTTTTTGTACCATCCATTTCCCAGCCGCACTACGCCGGCTCGGGTACCATCCTTTTCAGTTAACCTATGTAACTGACACCACTGAGGACTCCGTACCTCTGATGGATCCTTCCCAACTGACCAACTTGAAAACGGCCTCCTGAGACCCCAACCGCCAACAGTATACATCACACTACTACTCATATATCCAAACAAAGGGAGGGAGGGTGGGAATTCTTTCTGCTCCCGCTCTGCTGAGGCCTAGCCACCGCCCCTGCCTTATAAACCCTGCCACACCCCCTGTCTCATCTAACACCCCTTGGCTAGCTAACCCCCACTGTCTCCGCCCAGGGACCCTGTCATTAAAGCCCTACGCTCATTTTTTTTTTTTTTTTTTTTGCTTCGGGCTTCTCTTGACCCGGGTAGTCCTTATGCGTATACTCTATATATTCTAAAATAACGACACAGCACACCATATGGAGGAATTGGCCGTTAGGCCGTTTTATTGAAAACCAATATTTAAAACATAACGGAAAATACCAAACCAATGAATTTAAGCCGATAGGAATCCCAGGAGGCCCCATAACCCAATCACATCCGTGTTTTTGTACCATCCATTTCCCAGCCGCACTACGCCAGCTCGGGTACCATCCTTTTCAGTTAACCTATGTAACTGACACCACTGAGGACTCCATACCTCTGATGGATCCTTCCCAACTGACCAACTTGAAAACGGCCTCCTGAGACCCCAACCGCCACCGCTCACTGCGTAAAGCCTTACGCCAGTGAGCCCCTCCACGCACGCAGTGCTCGGTGCACCCCATCTTGGAGCCCCAGGCTCCACAGATCAATGCCCATGGCATTGAGGTCCACCCCATCCCCCCTCAGATACCGCCAGGTATCCACCTCCAAATCGGTGTGCCGGACCACCAGGCCTCCATTTCTAGCTATAAAACGGCCAACCTCCTTATTCACCTTCACGCTCGCTTTATTGACCTTCTCCACTGACCTAGCAAATCGCCAAGATGTGCGAGCCACTATGTCAGACCATACCACCACCGTCCTAGGGAAATCCGTCTGCAGGCGCAAGAAATCAAATTTTATATCTCGGATCAGATGCCGCATGGATCTAACGCCCAGATCATTACCCCCCGCATGTAAGACTAACACATCCGGAGCCCTATCTAAAGCTGCAAATTTCTTAAACTCCGGCAAAACCCTGCACCACAACAATCCCGGCACCCCGATCCACCTCACTAGAGCACTGTCCCTTGACAAGCCCAATTGTTGGCCGTTTGGACGCACCTCAGCCCGCTTGGCCCCCCAGAACACATAGGAGTGCCCAAGCACCCACACCAGGGCCGGTTCACCATCTGTAAAAGAAGAACAACAACAAAAGGATAACCAAACAACTGAAACCCCGGACACCCCACTATTCACATAGTACTAACAAGATGGGGCCTTACATATATCTTAAAACGGTCCGACTCCCATCTGCCTATTCGTTTCACCACCGAGTCATCCAAACCCCACCTGGCTGCCTCAGTAGCAGCCCCGATGCGGAAGGAGTGAGCCGAATATTCAGACGGAGAAAACCCTTCCGCCACCATACAGCGCCGAAACACCGCAGTGAACTGAAAGACGGATAATGGTTTACCATCCGCATGAACCAGTAAGGCCCCCCCCGACGACGGTCGACGGCTCAAATATTCCGTCACAACCGCCACCAGACAGACTGCAGAGCCCGGAACCCTGAATAGGCGTACCCACGCCCCTTTACCCATCTGATCCGTCTTGGAACGCCGTATCCTAGCCAGGACCGACGCCCCGCTGCATGTCACGTCTTCCACCTGAAGACCACCATGCACTGCAGTATTCTTGCTCACCAGTTCCCGTACCCGAAAAGCCCCAAAGAAGGCCAGACAAAAGGCCGCGCGGAACAGCAGCGCCTCATAAGAAGATGAGCAAACCTCCTCCACTCTCGCCCCCAGGCGAAGGAGGACTGCAAAAGTCACAGGCCGCCTGCCGTCAGGCTTGCCCCGACCATGTCTATAACCCTTCAGAGCCTGGCGGACCAAAAACCCCTTGGTCCAATCCCGGACCCCTGAGAGCTTACTCCAGAAAGCTATCCCTGCTAGTTTCCTGTTCAAAGATGAGATGGACACACCCCGCGAAAATTTTTTTCCAATGAAATACAACATTACAGTTTCCTCATCAGTGCCACCCGAGCCCACACCTGTCTCCTGTAACAACTCGGACCACTCCTGCCAAGCTTTGGCATAGGCCCACCAGGTACCCTCACTTACCGACCTCCTAATCAGGCCCGCGGCGACTCCAATGCCAGCTGCCAAAGGCCCTCCGGACACGGCGTCCCTTGTTGCTCCGCTCCCGGTGCCAACTGCCGAAACCTGTCCAGCTGAAAGCGAGACAATGCATCAGCAACTTCATTAGTGATCCCTGGTAGGTGTACAGCATACAAAAACACATTACCCTGCAAGCAGCGCAACACCAGGTGTCGAAGCAGTCTCACCACCGGTGGTGACGCCGCCGACAAATGATTAATGACTTGCACCACCCCCAGGTTATCACAATGAAGCCTCACTTTCTTGTCCTGAAAAACAGGACCCCACACTTCCCTCGCCACCAGAACCGGAAACAGCTCCAAAAGCACCAGGTTCTTACAAAACCCGGCCTCTCTCCACGATTCCGGCCATGGTTCAGCACTCCACTTGCCCCCTAGAAAAGCCCCGTAGCCCCCGGACCCCGCCGCGTCCGTGTACAACTCTAAATCAGCATTGCTAACCGGGCCGTCCTGCCATAGTGACCGCCCGTTAAAGTTCTGCAAGAACATATCTTTTCACTTTGCTTACCAGGACACTTACAAGTACCCTTTGTTTATCCTGCTCAACAGAACATCAAGTGCACCAACGCCAGGCTAGCCAAAGATATTGGACATCTCAGTTGTGAGGACGCTCACTGTCACTTCCTTAGTACCAGTAGTTTACTGATCCAGTGACTACCTTTAAAGGGGAACTCTGGAACTCTCACTAAAATTGTTACAGTAATAATTTGCATTGGTGGCCTATTGCCTCACATGTTCATGGCCTGGGTCTGTGGACTTTCAGGAATCGAGGGAAACAGACTGACTGTTGCTAAGTCAGATTAGTTCCCCTTTATGCCTGAGTACATAGGCCACTTTAAAGCTTTCAAGCTGACTGTCTGCACTATTTTGAAGTGTGTATTTGGGTCTTGGTTTATATACCATTAAATGTCACAGTCTATTATTTTTGACATTTGTAACTCAGTATGTTGTTTGTTTGGATGAAGAAAGTCTCCCAGTAAATAAACTTTCTGTTCACTCCAGTTGTGTCTGTCTTACTGTGTATTGCAAGTACACTATTGCTAGGTGTGCCAGAGGGGCTGGGGCAGTGCTTTAGGGTTGAGCGGCAGAGTGCGGGACTGCAGGGGTAGCGCTACACACGTATATGAACTTATTATGTTTAAACACAATCTTAGGATGTGGGTCCACTAATTCATTCAAAATGAGATCATCCGTAAGGATGTACCGTATCTTTTCAGATTGTCTATTGAAGGTGGTGATAAATCGAGTAGCATTCGATAATGGTTCCTAATCACTGAGAAACAAAAGGAGGTCACACAGACTTTCCTTTGCTTTTTGATATGCTCTTTTCAAAACCTCACAGTTATACCCTCTTTCTTGAAATCTCATTTGTAATTGTTTAGCTCCTTCTTCAAATTCCCTGAGGTCAGAGCAATTTCTACGTACTCTCATATATTGTCCCATAGAGATACCCTTTACAACGTGACGAGGATGTCCACTTTGATAGTGCAACATTGCATTTGTAGCCGTAGGTTTATAGAAGAGTTTTGTAGCTATACTGTTGTCCAATTTTTTTGTATATGTTCAAATCTAAAAATCAGATCTGCTCCAAATCATATGATAACGTAAAGTGCTGGTTAAAGCTTTATTTGCCATTGCATTAGTTACCACCTAATCTGCAAAAAAGTGCTACATCAGCTACTATTGAAACACATGCTTGTAATTAGGCTACTTTCACACTGAAGCGTTTTACAGATGCTATTTAGCTAAAAATAGCGTCTGTAAAGCACCTCAAAAGTCCCCCCCAATCCACCCCAATGTGAAAGCCCTGAGTGCTTTCACACTGGGGAGGTGCACTAGCAGGACGTTACAAAAAGTCCTGCAAGCAGCATCTTTGGGGCGGTGAGGGGAGTGGTAATATACCGCTCCTCTACCGCCCCTGCCATTGAAATGAATGGCAAGCGCTTCCGAAGCCGCTGCACGCCGCCTCGGTAGCGTTGAGCGCCGGCCCTTGTGGGGGGTTAAAAGCGCTTCGCTCCCGCCCGCATAGTGGAGAGCTATTGCTGGTAAAACAGGGTTTTACCGCGACTGCGGCTACCCGTGCAGTGTGAAAGTAGCCTTACTGTGGAGGCCAGAAGATTACACCTGCATTACTGCCTTGGACCCTCCTATACACACTGTGAACATCGCTGTGAACATTGAAAACATTCCCTTAGCTGTCTGTCAAGTGGTTAAGTATCTGTCGTGTAATATGCCGCAGCATGGGTTAATTTGGGAATGAAGAAGTTCTTGAAGCCTTACTAAAGTCCTTGTGAGGAAAAAAAAGATGAAGGTCTACACTTCTGCGTGAATGCTTACCTCTGACCAGAAATGGTGTTTTTAATGGACCTTGAACAAGCTTGTTAAATTTCCAAGTTGGATCTAGCTAGTGGCAAGTGTTCTTTTTAAAGGCTTATGGAATAGTGTTTGGAGCACCTCAACGTTGATACTGTATTGATTTATCTGGACAATATTATCATCTCCTGTAAGACTTTTGAAGACCATCTCAACATCCTGATCATGTCTTCACACTTTTGACTCAATAGGCCTGCTACTTTGACTTTTCAGTGTGGACAGCAGCAACAAAGTTTACCTGAAATATACTGTACTTCACTGCCTGCACTGTCTGTATATAATCTACACTAGATCGATATACTACACTTCCTACACGCCACTGACTAAACTAGCTAAACTAGATAAACATCAGTCTCCGGTCTCCATGTTCATGCACTACACGGGCCGCTGTTTAAGTGGTCTTTTATAGGGAGGGGCGTGCACAGAGCCAATCATGGCTCTCACAGCAGGGCGCGCTGTGATTGGCCAAAGCATGAAGGTCATGTGCATGCTTTGGCCAATCAGCAGGCAGCATTTTGCGTGGTCTAGCAATGCATTATGGGGTGTGTGAATTTGTCGCAAACGCCCCATAATGTTCTAAATTTGGCGGATGGCCGAACAGCCAATGTTCGAGTCGAACGTAACAGCTCACCCCTAGTCAGGAGTGCCAGTATTGTGCTTTTCCTTAGTGATAAGCCGCATGTACCCCAATTTGGTTTGACCAGGGTTTGGTGAGCCTTTTCTAAAGTTCAAGTGCTGAATCTGAGCCTCACTGAAGTCAATGGGAGCTGAATGTTACATAGTACTCCTACTCATTCACCAAAAACAATTTAAAGTGTAAATAAAACATAAAAACTGTTTTGGACAAGTCCTTTAATAAAAAAAAAAAAAAGTCGTATGATTGTCAACAACATCATCCAGTAATAGAAATCCAGTGATGATCATGCTTCTTTCTTCGTGTTCAATGACAGGTTCTGCGGATGACAGCTGTTAAAACCAAAGAGGAACAGGTTCTCCCAGGTGATGTTATTCACCATATTATTCGGAGAGCTTAGATTGTGAACGGGAAAAGGAGAGGAACAAGACAACTGGTTCTGCTGCAGAGCTCATATGCTAACAAGGAATATGCTGATAGAAGGCGAGCAAAGTGAGAGAGAGATGAGCTTATCAGTCTTCTGATTCTCCTTTCACTGTCCAGTCACAGACTGGGGGAGGGACCTGTAAATATTACTTTACACACAGCAGAGAAATATCAGGTCTCCTGTCCTACCAGACAGGGCTTTGCTACACTATATTACCAAAAGTATTAGGATTAGTGTTGAGCGAACCCGGACTGTAACGTTCGGGTCCGTACCGAACTTTAGGGTGTCCGTGGCACGGACCCGGACCCGGACATTTCAAAAATCGTTCGGGTTCGGTCCGGGGTTCTGCTATTTTACTCCACGTGTTGAGAAGCTGCAGGGCAGCCAATCAACAAGCGTTTCACTGGTTTGCCCTTAGAAGCCATCACAGCCATGCCTACTAATGGCATGGCTGTGATTGGCCGGTGCATCATGTGACCCAGCCTCTTTATAAGCTGGAGTCACAGTGCTGCAGTCACATGCTCCTTGGGTTAGTATAGGGAAAGGAAGCTGACGGCGTGAGGGACAGATTTTAGCCATTTTAAGACCTGATCCTGCATCCTGAGATAGATTACTTTACTACTGCTGTCTGTGCTGTTGCTCTGAGGACAGATAGCAGAAATTA
>BLSH010068643.1:927940-952387 GCA_018402905.1 Glandirana rugosa
TGTCATCGTTCCAGTGGATTTCATCCCACTGGTCTACAGGGACCAAAGTTCCCTGTCAGGGGTCTAACTCCTGTGACAGGGACCTGGTTCAGACAGGGGCCAAAACAGGGGACTAACCTAAACTTGTCCCCGGTCCTGGTAAAGTTACTGTCAGGGACGTCTTAAAATTTTTTAAGACTTAATGTGTGGGGCAAGAAGACGAGGATGATCGAATCCCCCACATAAAAAAGACCCAGGGACCGACGACCCTGTCCCTTGACACGGAAGGGAATCATTTTCATTGGAGGGGCGTCACTCTTTTGTGACTAATCCGTGGTTAAATGTGTGCCTAATCAGTGTTTTCTCACTGCGGGGAGGTTACTTTTACTAAGGGAAGGCACAGTTCCCTGTCCCAGCAGCCAGGGACCCAGAAAAAATACACCCCCTAAGCTAGTAGGAGCAGAAGAACGGGGTGTGTAATTCAGAATTTTTTAAAATTCTGCAGGGACTGTCATTGAAATGGTCCTGGCCCCTGTTCAAATCCAATCAGGGGACAAAACCGGGGACAGACTTGGTCCAGGGACAGTGTCCTCAATCTGGGGACTGTCCCTTGAAACCAGGGACATCTGGTCACCCTACTTTAGGTGACCTTGCTACTGTTTATTCTGATCTGGACGCCCAGTGTCATCTTACGCCTAGTCCTTATTGCGAATCACCCTGTATGCTAAATTGTGTTCTTACCATTGTTGATCTATTTCCAGGCTTACTTTATTGCCAACTATATCAGGTGACAATATATTAAGTTTGCCTTTACTAACTGGTTCACTGCCTGTTTTCTTTGACATAGTACTACTACTGGGTACCGAGTATTACTTTCAGCGATTTTCTGTGCCACTGTATGTTCGTAGACTCAATCTAGTGAGTCAGAGGGCCTAAAGTTCTTAAAGAGGTCTAGGCAAAGAACAGAGGACATATCCTAACCAGCAGCTCCTACAGAGGTAGTACTACATTATTAAATCAGTTATAATATTTATGCTATATAATAGGCAGACCCTCTACAGTAAAGAGGTAAATTAAAAACAAAGAACAGAATAGGGATTTTTTTTTCAAAAAGTCATATTTTATTTACAGGTGGGTCCTGGTGGTCTGATTCAATACCTACCTTCTTAAATGTCTTGGGTATTACAATAGCAAAATTTCCCTTCCTTTATTTTCAACTGCTGTCTAGCTGGGGGGGTTGGGTTTACCCACCCACCTTTGTTTGTTCTGGCAAACCCTGTTACATTCCTCAAAATGTAAAATTAATAAAAACAAATCAAACATGGGTAGTGGGTACTCTCATAATGGGCATGGTAGGTGAGCAGACCTAAGGCACCATCTACCAGTAATTAAAATATCAGTTTTAGATGGACTGGCTCTAAAGCCTTTGGCTCTGTGGCCTTTTGTTAAAGAAAATTGTTTTTGGTATCTCTATTTTACTTGCCATGAGCCCAAAATGTGAATATATTTTATAATGGCCCCTCTAATATCCTGGTTCCTCAAGCTGTAGATCAGAGGGTTAAAGAATGGTGTCACCAAGATATATATCAAAGACAGGTATTTGTTTGTATTGTTGGAACTGCTTTTTGGTGAAAAAATATATATAGACCCCAAGCTTCCAAAGTAAAGGCAAACTACAGTGAGGTGGGAGCTGCAGGTAGAGAAGGCCTTCTGTCTCCTGATAGAGAATGACATCTTCAGGATAGTGTGGAAGATGACAATATAGGTGCCAACAATGAATACAAATGGACAGACAATAAGAGGAGTGGACACTATGGAGGTGACCAGCTTAACAGAAGAAATATCTGAACATGAAAGTTCTAAAACAGGAGCAACATCACAGTAGAAATGGTTTATGGTATCTGGACCACAGAATTCTAACCTACACAAGAAAACATATATTACAAGTGACAGTGTAAATCCCATTGACCAGCACAAAGTGACAATCTGAAGTTGAAGTCCAAACGTCATAATGACAGTATAATGTAATGGCTTACAAATGGCCAGGTATCGGTCAAAGGACATGGAGATTAAAAGCAGACACTGAGTGATTCCACATACAGCAAGCAGATAGAAATGGAAAAAACATTTGGTAATGGACATTTTTCCACCACCTTCCAGTGTCAACCACAACATACTAGGCTGAATATTACTGGTGAAGAGGATCTCAGACAAAGACAGCTGGGTCAGAAAGATGTACATGGGAGAATGAAGGTTCTTGCTGGCCATAATCAAAATGGTTACAAGAGCATTTCCTGTTAGAGCCATTATGTAAATGAGCAGAAGGAAGACAAAAAGAAGGATTTTGAGATTATGAAGGTCTCCAAAACCCAGAATAAGAAATTCTGTGACCACTGTTTGATTCTTCTTGACCATCACCTGGGGATCATAAGATTAATAGGATTTAAAGCCCAATTTCACCTTTAGGGCATTACCTCCTCCTCTTCGGTCCTTTGCCATGGCTTGACAAGCAAACTTTAAAAAAATCAATATTCACTTTCTCAACACTTCAGTGCGTCCCTCCACATTTTCATACTGATGATCCTCTTCTGGGTTAAATGACAATTAATGTAACATACTCCCTTGAGGGGGGAATCATCACTCAGCCAACGCCTACATAGAGTAGCGTTCATGCGTCATAAGGTGAGTGCTGTAATATGTAGAACTGCAAACTGACCAAGGCCAATAATAGAGGAGAAGATAAACGGCCCTAACTTATTATGTAAATGGCCAGAAGACACCTAAAAATATAGTATATCGATCTAGTGTAGATTATATAAAGACAGTGCAGGCAGTGAAGTACAGGGTGGGCCATTTATATGGATACACCTTAATAAAATGGGAATGGTTGGTGATATTAACTTCCTGTTTGTGGCACATTAGGATATGTGAGGGGGGAAACTGTTCAAGATGGGTGGTGACCATGGCGGCCATTTTGAAGTCGGCCATTTTGAATCCAACTTTTGTTTTTTCAATAAGAAGAGGGTCATGTGACACATCAAACTTATTGGGAATTTCACAAGAAAAACAATGGTGTGTTTGGTTTTAATGTAACTTTATTCTTTCATGAGTTATTTACACGTTTCTGACCACTTATAAAATGTGTTCAATGTGCTGCCCATTGTGTTGGATTGTCAATGCAACCCTCTTCTCCCACTCTTCACACACTGATAGCAACACCGCAGGAGAAATGCTAGCACAGGCTTCCAGTATCCGTAGTTTCAGGTGCTGCACATCTCGCATCTTCACACCATAGACAATTGCCTTCAGATGACCCCAAAGATAAAAGTCTAAGGGGGTCAGATCGGGAGACCTTGGGGGCCATTCAACTGGCCCACGACGACCAATCCACTTTCCAGGAAACTGTTCATCTAGGAATGCTCGGACCTGACACCCATAATGTGGTGGTGCACCATCTTGCTGGAACTATGATTTTGTTGATAGGGAATTGCTGGCCATCAAGTCGGCTTTGGAGGAATGGCGGTACCTCCTGGAAGGAGCAGCTCACCCGGTATTGGTTTTTACTGACCATAAAAACCATAAAAAAACCATATGCTGTGAAGATACGAGATGTGCAGCACCTGAAACTACGGATACTGGAAGCCTGTGCTAGCATTTCTCCTGCGGTGTTGCTATCAGTGTGTGAAGAGTGGGAGAAGAGGGTTGCATTGACAATCCAACACAATGGGCAGCACATTGAACACATTTTATAAGTGGTCAGAAACTGGTAAATATCTCATGAAAGAATAAAGTTACGTTAAAACCAAGCACCCCATTGTTTTTCTTGTGAAATTCCCAACAAGTTTGATGTGTCACATGACCCTCTTCCTATTGAAAAAACAAAAGTTGGATTCAAAATGGCCAACTTCAAAATGGCCACCATTTCCCCCCTCACATATACTAATGTGCCACAAACAGGAAGTTAATATCACCAACCATTCCCATTTTATTAAGGTGTATCCATATAAATGGCCCACCCTGTATATATTCTGCATTTTTTTAAGTACAGTGAGGAGGAATTCGGGGTATGGGAAGGGGAAGGATGAGGACCAAACTGAAGCTGGGCCTTAAACTACTGTCTGAATAACTATTGCTATATTACAGAATGATCGGTCATTAAGTGTATGCTACTATCAATTACTTAAAGGTATACACTGTGTGTGTATATATATATATAGTTCAAAGAAATGCAGGGTGAGGTGCACATCAGTGCAGGGATCTGTGCCAGCAATCAGACCCTCCCATAGGTCTTGTAATAGAGAAAAATAACGAGGGATTTCTGCATAAGGATATTTATTGTATCCACATGTAAAATCACATACAGTCCGTCATGTGTTACAGAAATGGTTTTGGGCTACAATGGTTTACTCCCTTCTTCAGCCAACTAACACAGGACACTGCACAAATAACAAACAATGGTATATAACACTGAACATGCATATGGAACCAATTAACTAATTAGACACACAAGAACAATCAATTTAATTTAGAGATAACAAATGAAAATGTGTCAATGAAGATGGACAAGAGATTAGATCGCCCCACACACTATGAGTGCAAATCGGGAAGGTACCTGCGGACAAAAAGGAAAAAAAATATTTTTACGTATGAACCACAAAATGTACAAAAAGAAGCATTTCATATAGAAGAATAATGATCAAGTATCAATGAGGCAACAAACGTAAAAATAAAAATAAAACATAGAATAAGAAAGTATATAATAAAAAATAAGAAATGCAAAATAATAACCAATAAACTGGATATTAAATTCACAAGTTGTCATTATAAGAAAAGGTATAGGTCGTAGTTCAACCCCTTGGAATGCAGTTTAAGCAAGGGAAAGATCCCTTGTTCCTAGGTCCTAGGAAGGTGGTGGGGGGTAGGGGGGGAACGGGCACTTACCAAATGATTATACAAAGTTTTACCCCAACGATAAGAAGGCAAGGGAGGGTGAATAAATTCAGTAACTGATGGGTATTGTTCACCCAGGATGGACCAATGTTTTTGATTATATTATAATAGAAAATGATATTAATAATATTATAAACCTGCCACGAAAAGGGATGAAATTGGGCAATAAATGGTAGCCTACCAATAGGACCCCTATTCTTCTTAATCTCCCTGGTGGTATGACTGAGTCTGGAATTTTGTTCCAAAAGCGGTACAATTATTTTGCATGAAAATTTGGCGTTTTATATTGTAGGCCTGTAATTCTTAGGAATAACTCACTTAAATCTGTCCAAACAAGAGTCTAGTAGACATCCCGGGTATGAAAAAGTTTGAAAAATGAAATCATAAATTATAATATAATAAATAACTAAAAATAAGCTCAGTTGCAGAATTGTCACTATCGTCACTTTCAGTTGCTGATGATAAATTTCCCCAAAAATCAGTATCACTCAATTCTGCAAATGATTCTTATTTACTATCGCTGTTTTCTAGCCGATCAAAAACCACTTTTGACGCAAAGGGACACTTTTTGGTTGCTATGGACATTCTCAAGTTTCCTGGCAGAAAGAATGACATTTATTATATAAAAGTGCATGCAGGGCTCTGGGCAAACCACTAGGGACAAAGGGGGATGTGAAATGTTTTCATACGATTACATAAGATTACATCATAAGATTACAGTGTACTGTATGTGTACTGTGTGTTTTACTTTTTGAATTTCCCGCCGGTCTCCGTCCCCGTGCGACGCGACGCTCGCAGGGAACGGAGCCCGGCACACAGGAATCATCTGGCCACGGGGAGACACGCTGACACCGCGGGAGGACATCGCTGGATCCAGGGGACAAGGTAAGAAACATTGCCTGGATCCAGCGATGCAATCCCGAGTGTGGCTCGGGGTTACCGCTCTTGGTGCTGAAATTCCACCCCGAGCCACACTCGGGAATACCGCCAGGGAGGTTAATAGGCGCCTCATAACGCGCCCTCTTCAATATTTCATAAGGGTATCCCCGCTGCTGCAATTTATGTTCCATTTCATTGAGCCGTAACTCACATTTCTCTTTGTCATTCACAATTCTAGAGACCCGTGTGAACTAAGAACGTGGTATGGATTTAAAGACCCCCGGGGGCTGAAAACTGTTATAATGTAAAAGTGCATTTCTGTCTGTAGGCTTTTTGTAAAGATTGCTGTCAATTTTACCTTGATGGATACTAAGTAGGGTATCCAAATAAGGGATATCAGTTTTACTGACACACATAGTGAACTTAAGTCCAGGAATAAGATTATTAAGGTAAACATTAAACAAATATAAGGACTCAATGTCACCACCCCATATGGCGAACACGTCATCTATAAATCTGTACCAAGCGAGACAATTGCTGGTAAAAAGATAACATTGATAGATGTAAGCAGTCTCCATCATATGCATAAATGCATTCGCGTATGGGGGGGGCGACATTCAAGCCCATCGCCGTGCCTGTCAGTTGTAAATAATAAACATCCTTAAATAAGGAGAAATTATCCTCTAATACAATAGACAACAGCTGTAATATGAAAGCAACTTCCCTAGGGTTATATTTCTTAGATTGAACCAATAAGCGTCGGCATGCTTCAATTTCTAAATCATGTGGGATAATTGTGTATAGCCTTGTAACGTCCCAAGTGACAAGCAAAGAGTCAGGACCACAATGTAAATCCCTGATCAATTCCAAAAAATGCTGAGTATCTCTAATATAAGAGCGGGTCTGAGTGACCAATGGAGTTAAACATTTGTCTAAATACTTCGCAAGTGGTGTGGTTACAGAGTCAGTGCTTGCCACTATGGGACGCACAGGTGGATTAATGGGGTACCTAATAATCTTTCTGTGGAGGAGAAACGTATTTTATATGATTTATCTAGACGGCAGGATATCACGATCAAGCCTGCCGACAAGGGAGGCTCGGTCATGATAATGAATACTGCAGAATACGAACAGGAGATTCACAGACAATTGTCTCATAGTAGCACTTACAAACCTTTTGAAGGTAATCCTGTCATTAAAATCTCCAATAGGATCAGACAGGTTTTGACAGCTGCAGTACATGATGGTATTATTGACAATGATACAAAAACCTTCCAGTCTGCCAGTCTTCCTTTGTAATATATATCATCAAATGTCCTTGTGGACTTGTTTATGTGGGTGAGACAATCCAAAAAGTTAAGGAAAGAATAGCCAGGCATAAGTATGCTATCAGGGATAAATTAGAACAACCATTGGCCAGACATTTTGTTGAGCATTCATTCGATTTCACAACTTAAATATATGGTTATTGATGATGCCCCACGTAATAGAAGGGGAGGCAATAGGGAACTTACCCTCAAACAACGTGAGGTATCCTGGATACAACGCTTGGGTACATAGCACCCCAAGGGGTTGAACTCAGACTACGACCTATACCTTTTCTTATAATGACAACTTATGAATTTAATATCCAGTTTATTGGTTATTATTTTTTATTATGAACTTTTTTATTCTATGTTTTATTTTTATTTTTACATTAGTTGCCTCAGTGATCCATTATTCTTCTATATGAAATACTTCTTTTTGTACATTTTGTGGTCCATAGGTAAAAATATTTTTTCTCCTTTTTGTCCTCAGATCGTAAGTACCTTCCCGATTTGCACTCATAGTGTTTGGGGCGATCTAATCCATCCTCATTGACACATTTTCATTTGTTATCTCTAAGAGTTAAATTGATTGTTCTTGTGTGTCTAATTAGTTAATTGGTTCCATATGCTTGTTCAGTGTTATATACCATTGTTTGTTATTTGTGCAGTTGTCTGTGTTAGTTGGCTGAAGAAGGGCGTAAACCATTGTAGCCCGAAACCGTTTCTGTAACACATGACGGACTGTATGTGATTTTACATGTGGATACAATAAATATCCTTGTGCAGCAATCCTATATATATATATATATATATATATATATATATATATATACTGTATATACAGTATGTAACACAGGGCAATGTTACTGATTGCATAACTCTTTTCTTCCACAAGATGGCAATGTCAGTTATGCCTTGTATAGCTACTAACAGGCATTATGCAGGAGCATCCTGGGAGATGTAGTTTAGAGGAGGATCCAAGCCACAATCATCCCTGGGAAGCAACTATAATACCCATGTATACCTGAGCCCAAGAGGGGTCACATAAAGAGGAAAATCTGGGAAAGTGTGGTGTGGTTGGGAGTGTGCCAACCGGAGAAGGAAGGGAAGGAAAGTGCTGTGCTTGGCGAATGGACATTGTGCTGAATAAGCTGGATGCTGCTGTAGTCAAGAGTCAAGAGTCTGGACTTGAGAGAATCTGCTGCAGTATTGGCTGTCCAGGTGCTACTCCAAGATGCTCACTGTGATCCAGAATGTAAGAGATTCTGTAAAGATCTGCTGAGGAGGTCGTCATATCATCTGTTGCTACCATCAAACGACCACAGAATAAGGGTGCCCCCCATCATTCATCTAACCCATCACCATCAGAGGACTGCTGAGCAAGGAATTGATGAGAGGGTCATAGACCCAAGATTAAGCTGCATTCCCCTGTTAACAACCTACAGTCACAGATCCATGATTATTATTATTATTATTATACAGGATTTATATAGGCTCCTTTACCACTTGTGCAACTTAGGATTCAACTTGTGAGACCCAAAGTTGCAGGACATGTGAAATTCCATGTATCTCTATTAGAGCCATTCCAAATGGCACTATTGAAGTCTCTGCAACTTCAGAAAAGGTTCCTGCACTACTTTGATCTGACTTTGACATGGCTTCAATGCCAGAGAGTGTAAAAGTCTTAACAAAGTCACTTCAAAGTCATATCAAAATCTGAAAATTGTGCAACTTTTAGAGTCGGCTAGTGTGAAAGGAGCCTTAAGCTGCATTCCCCAGCTACAAACTCACAGTAACAGACCGCCATGCCTGCTGCTGTGTGAACTGCCAAAACTATTTCAGATAGAGCCTTACATAGACCAGTAGTCTGTTTTGTACTCTAGAGTGCTGAAATTGTTCCCATCATTACAACTATCTATTATAAAGACACAAATCTTGGCATCTGGTTGCTGCATCTGGACCTACCCCTTCTCAGTATTCATCTGTGTCAGAGGAGCTCCCTCTTTCATTGAGTTCAACATGCGTGATACATTGCTGCAGTAGTCAATTTATTGACCAATTCTCACCACGCTGTGTGCCAACGTTCTTAAAGGGCCCCAACATAGCCAGCAGAAGATCCATCACAAAGACTTGCCCAAATTACTCTATCCTGAGGGCAGAACTGTGTTTGACTCCAAGTCCATATCTTGCAGGGGAGAGCTACAAAGCCATTAATGTCTAAACCTCTGGCAACAAAAGTGAGTACACCCCTAAGTGAAAATGTCCAAATTTGCCCCAATTAGCCATTTTCCCTCCCCGGTGTCATGTGACTCATTCGTTTTACAAGGTCTCAGGTGTGAATGGGGAGCAGGTGTGTTAAATCCGGTGTTATCATTCTCACTCTCTCATACTGGTCACTGGAAGTTCAACTTCACTTCAAGGCAAAAAACTCTCTGAGGATCTGAAAAAAAGAATTGTTGCTCTACATAAAGATGGCCTAGGCTATAAGAAGATTGCCAAGACCCTGAAACTGAGCTGCATCACGGTGGCCAGCCCAGGACCATATAGACGTATGAGTGTTACCAGGCTACCAGCATTGCTGCAGAGGTTGAAGGGGTACACTGCATCAAATTGGTCTGCATGGTTGTCGTCCCAGAAGGAAGCCTCTTCTAAAGGCGATGTACAAGAAAGACCGCAAACAGTTTGCTGAAGACAAGCAAACTAAGGGCATGGATTACTGGAACCATGTCCTGTGGTCTGTTGAGACCAAGATAAACTTCTTTGGTTCAGATGGTGTCAAGCGTATGTGGCGGTAATCAGGTGAGGAGTGCAAAGACAAGTCAAGCATGGTGGTGGAAGTGTCATGGTCTGGGGCTGCTTGAGTGCTGCTAGCACTGGGGAGCTACAGTTCATTGAGGGAACCATGAATGCCAACATGTACTGTGACATACTGAAGCAGAGCACGATCCCCTCCCTTCGGAGCTCAGTATTCCAACATGATAACGACCCCAACACACCTCCAAGATGACCACTGCATTGCTAAAGAAGCTGAGGGTAAAGGTGATGGACTGGCCAAGAATGTCTCCAGACCTAAACCCTATTGAGCATCTGTGGGGCATTCTAAAACGGAAGGGGGAGAAACGCAAGATCTCTAACATCCACCAGCTCTGTGATCTCGTCATGGAGGAGTGGAAGAGGACTCCAGTGGCAACCTGTGAAGCTCTGGTGAACTCCATGCTCATGAGGGTTAAGGCAGTGCTCGAAAATAATGGTGGCCACACAAAATATTCACACTTTGGGCCCAATTTGGACATTTTCACTTAGGGGTGTACTCACTTTTGTTGCCAGCGGTTTAGACATTAATGGCTGTGTGTTGAGTTATTTTGAGGGGACAGCAAATTTACGCTGTTATACAAGCTGTACACTCACTACTTTACATTGTAGCAAAGTGTCATTTCTTCAGTGTTGTCACATGAAAAGATAGAATAAAATATTTACAAAAATGTGAGGGGTGTACTCACTTTTGTGACATACTGTGTATAGTTTTGGTTGAAGAAGGTAGGAAGACCCCCCCTTTCCCTTCATCACATACAGTTCCCTTTTCTATATTTAATAGGTAAGTAAACTTCTATGGACTTTAGTTATTTTAACCCCTTGCTGACCGGCCGCCGTCATTATACAACGGCAGGTTGGCTCGTTCCCGCAAATCGCCATCGCTGTACGGCGGCAGTGGGAACGTGTGGTGTGAGCGCTCAATGGCTACCAGGAAAGCCAATCAGCAGCTGGGGCAGACTCAGTGTCCTGAGACACTGCAGTACTGGGACCTGTGAGTGTAAATAAAAATATCCTCCTTCTGACAGGGGAGTAGAGAGAGCTTGTCTGTTCCCTGTGATCGGGAACAACAATCTCTCTCCTCCTCCAGGCAGCCCATCCCCCATACAGTTAGAAACACCACAGAGGGAACACATTTAACTCTTTAATCGCCCCCCTTAGTGTTAACCCCTTCCCTGCCAGTGACATTTACACAGTAATCAGTGGCTTTTTTTTTAGCTCTGCTCGCTGTATAAATGTCAATGGTCCCAAAAAAGTGTCAAAAGTGTCCGATCTGTCCGCTGCAATGTCGCAGTCCTGCTAAAAATCACAGATCACCGCCATTACTATTAAAAATAATAATAATATTTCCCATAGTTTGAAGACTGCAATTTTATTTACCAATAATATGTAAAAGAATATATATCGGCCTAAACTGAGGAAGGAATTCGTTTTTTTACATTTTTTTTGGATATGTATTATAGCAAAAAGTAAAAAATATTGGTTTTTTTTCAACATTGTCGCTCTTTTTTTTATAGCGCAAAAAATAAAAACAGCAGAGGTGATGAAATACCACCAAAAGAAAGCTCTATTTATGGGGAAAAAAGGACATGCATTTTATGTGGGTACATCGCTGCACAACCGCGCAATTGTCTGTTAAAGCGACGCAGTGCCGAATGGCAAAAAGTGCTCTGGTCAGGAAGGGGGGCAAATGGGCAAATCCTTCCGGGGCTGAAGTGGTTAATATATTATCTGCTGCCAGTATGCACTCTCACAAGCAGAATTTTTTTGATTGTTTTTTTTAACTAACTGAGTCTTTGTTTATTTCAGTCATCAAATGAGGTTGAAAGAAAATTATTTTTTCAATACCTCTGATTTAATGTTGAAATTCAAGTGGTTTTAAACCCAAAACCAAAAATGTAAATTGCAGCTTACAATCCTTAAATGTGGTGGCTGCATTATTTTTTTTTTCAAACAAGCAGTTACAGCAACAGATTTTTTTTTTCAGAATCTAGGCTTTGAATAAAAAGCTGATAATCGTAAGCACCCGTGTCAGTCGTAAACGGTTTGTCTCAAACCTCTAGCTGCTATATTTGAAGGAGAACTTGTTCTGTTGAAAAAAAAAACAAACAAAAAAAAGAGTCAGCCCGGCTCCTACAGGAGGCTCCGGTACATTGACTTTCTTTTTTTTTTTCCTTCGGCTCCTTGGCTGTCACCTGACAGCCAAGTAGTGAGCCTATTGGTCAGCTATTAAAAAATATGGATGTGCGCTGAACAGGCGCACATTCATAGTCTGATTGGCAGCCCTGAGCCTTTGGCTCCGGTGTGATTGGATGGTATGGATGCAGTGGGCAGGGGCGGGTCACTGTGGCTTTGGATGTGACTCCCGCTCCCAAATGGACCGACGTGTGATGGACTGATGGGGACAGGCTCCTGCCCGCTTGTCCGCATGCCGATCTCTGCATACTGACAGCCCGCTTGTCCGCATGCCGATCTCTGCATACTCCTGCCTGCCTGCCTGTTAGATGGGGTAAGTGCGGAACTTGTCCCGACTGCGGGGGGGGTCTCTGCAATGTACCCCCACCTGTGATATTGGCTGAAAAGTACCCCCACCTGTGATATTGGCTGCAAAGTACCCCCACCTGTGATACTGGCTGCAAAGTACCCCCACCTTTGATATTGGCTGCAAAGCACCCCCACCTGTGATACTTGCTGCAAAGTACCCCCACCTGTGATACTGGCTGCAAAGTACCCCTACCTTTGATATTGGCTGCAAAGTACCCCCACCTGTAATGCTGGCTGCAATTTACCCCCACCTGTGATATTGGCTGCAATTTACCCCCACCTGTGTTATTGGCTGCAATCTACCCCACCTGCGATGCTGGGGCTCTATACTGTGTCCTGTGATACTGGCTGCTATATACCCCACCTGTGATACTGAGCTGTATACTATGTCCTGTGATGCTGAGCTGTATACTGTGTCCAGTGATGCTAAGCTGTATACTGTGTCCTGTGATGCTGAGCTGTATACTATGTCCTGTGATGCTGAGCTGTATACTATGTCCTGTGATGCTGAGCTGTATACTATGTCTTGTGATGCTGAGCTGTATACTGTGTCCTGTGATGCTAAGCTGTATACTGTGTCCTGTGATGCTGAGCTGTATACTATGTCCTGTGATGCTGAGCTGTATACTGTGTCCCGTGATGCTGAGCTGTATACTGTGTCCTGTGATGCTGAGCTGTATACTGTGTCCCGTGATGCTGAGCTGTATACTGTGTCCTGTGATGCTGAGCTGTGTACTCCTGACACATGTGGAATACAGGGGGCAGAGTGGGTGGATTCTATAAGGGGTGGGGCTTGTTAGAAGTAGTAGGGATCAAAAAAGAAGGGTGTGGCCTGCCCCCTCATCCTAAAACTTCACCAGCCGCCACTGGCAGCAGCTGTCTGGGGAGGGGGGGGGGGTGCAGGGAGCAGGGGGAAAGATCCCCGTTCAGTGCAGAACACATCTGCATGTCAGATGCGTTCCCATCGAACATAATGGGCTGGGAATTCACACCACATTTCACAGAAAAAGCACACAATTTCTGTGCAATACGGACTGCGAATGCACTGCACAGATGTGAAAAATGTGTTTTCAAGTGTCCTGCGAATTGGATGTGGTGTAAGCCACATCCAATTTGCATAGGTGTGAACCCAGACTTAAAGGGGAGGGCTAAAAAAAAAATTAAAAGTCAGCAGCTACACATACAGTAGCTGCTGACTTTTAATATTAGGACACTTACCTGTCCTGGAGTCCAGCGAGGTCGGCACCCGCCGCCGATCTTCGGATCGGGGGACGGGTGCAGCTGCCTCCATCGCGGGTAAGGGAACCCGGACGTGTAAGCAGTACAGCTTCACGCCAGGCACCTTACTGCGCATGCCCGAGGCTCTGCCGCGCTCTGCTACTGGCCAGGCGGCCAGAAGCAGAGTGAGCAGGGAGGAGGGAGCCGGGCTGCTGACGTCAGCGGCCGTGTCCGCCGGCCAGAGCTCCCGGATGTGTGGAAAAGGACACCTGTCTAAAGACAGTGTCCTCTTCCCCCTCCCCCCCGAAAGGTGCCAAATGTGACACCTGAGGGGGGGAGGAATCCAACCAGCGGAAGTTCCACTTTAAGGTGGAATTCCGCTTTAAGCAGGCCATAGATGAATCTAATTTCAGCCACCAAAAGCCAATCTAATGATCGACTTCTGTCAAACGAGAACGTTGGAAAACTTTTGTTGCTCAACGATTGCAGCTGCTGATCATTGTATACCGACAGTGAAGGAGAACCCACCATCAGAATACAATGTCTCAGCGGAGAGGATTCCTCTATCCACCTTGCTTGCATGGAAAGGGAAAGGGAATCCAATCTTTTTTCTTCAATCAACCCGCTGGCTGATGGAAAAAAAAAAAAAGTAATCTATGGCCAGCTGGCCATACATTATGCAATTTTCTTATTCAAGTTCCTTTAGATTTACCTTGGACTATGTAGTGCAAGGGCCTGATTGACTGCATACAAATTGAAAGTGTTTAAGTTTGACCTCCTATTATATATATTTGGTAAATCTAAAGGAAAATTATACAAGAAGTTTGTATAATGTATGGCCAGCCTAAAGGCCAGTACACACGGTGCGACGGTCGTACGACCACTTGTTGTACGATCATCCGACCGTTAGTATGCACGATTAGAACAGCCGAAGTGCGACGGTCGTACAACAGAAGTTGGATGAGCAAACTAGAAAACTTTGGTGGTACCAACAAGCGGTCGTACGACCGTTGTACCATGTGTACAGAGAAGTTGGTCCAACAAGTTGTACTGTGCAAAACACGCATGCTCAGAAGTCAGGAACGCCCGGAAGTGTCCGTTCGTGTAAACCTACGTTCCTAATTCACTAATCACATTCACCTGAACTTCCTCTTTATACTCTCATAACACGTCACTACGTACGACTTAGTTGTACAATCGCTTGTGCATGTCAGTACGCGAGATACAACAGCCAACATACGATTTGGGTCGTTCAGTCATACGACCGACGCACCGTGTGTACGAGGCTTAAGTCCTTGTTGTTCAATGTACAGCTCAAGGGCCCTTTAATATTTGACCTTGGACTTCCGCAGACAGCAGTGGAATTGTTAATTTTGTAAAGGGGATTTAATGGCAGTGGTCTCTAGAAATCCCACGTCACATGGCCCCTACAGTTTCTTTGCATTAACCAATTGTTTTTGGACTTTTGCAATCTCTAACCATCTTTTCTTTTAGGGTCGCTTCACACCAGAATCTCACAGGATCGCTGTACGGTGTTCCTGTGCGTTCTCCTGCAGTGCGATTTGGCAGCCCATTCATCTGAATTAGCTGCAAATCACACCAGACCACTCAAAAAGGAGTACAGCACTACTATTGAATAATGCGCCACACCAAATTGTATGGTTCTGCAGTATCATGTGATATGGTGCCCACAAAAGCACTGCATTTGCGGTCTGCATTTGGGGTGCTGTTAATGGTGTATTGGCACCTGGAGCAGATTGGAAAGGCGGTTAATGCTGAGAGCAGTGCAGGAAATGCTTACGGAATGCAATTTTTATGCACCGCATTCTGGTGTGAACTGGCCCTTATTCTCTCTGCCTATTGCAACACCAACCTTGGTGTAATAGTATCCAATGAGATGCAAGTTGGAAGGTGAATTTGTAGTAATTTATGGAAAGTAGCAACAAGTGATAAGGCCAATGCATTTTGGGGGAGCAAAGACTCCCTCTTTCTCAGGGCTGTTGCTGTACGCTAATGGTGAATGGGGAAGGATCCCAAACAGGGGTGTCTGTGACACCAAAATCGGAATGATCTGCCCCTGCAAACACAGCATACATTCATCACTCCAATCTTGGTGTCACAGACACACCGGTTTGAGAACCTTCCCCATTCACCATTAGCATACAGCAACAGCCCTGAGGAAGGGGAAGCCTTTGTTCCCCCAAAACACGTTGGCTTGATCATTTGTTGCCACTTCCAATAAACGATTACAAATTCACCTTACAACTTGCATCTCATTAGGTATCCTATTTACCTACTGGATCTGGAGTCCGCTTAATCATAACAGGTTACCAAGGACTTAAGCCTCGTACACACGGTGCGTCGGTCGTATGACCAAACGGCCCAAATCGTATGTTGGCTGTTGTATCTCGCGTACTATGATTAAGCGGACTCCAGATCCGTGAAATGCGTTAACCCCTTCAGCTTTGTTGTACTTTCTGCCTGGACATTCAGTTTTGTTGGTTCACATTAAATCTCTTTCCCTGGACTTTGGAGTGTGGTCTCTTCTTTCTTGATTTGCTATGGCAAACTTCAGGAACTTAATATGTACAGTCTGGAGGAAAGAAGGGAGAGGGGAGACATGATTGAAACCTTTAAATACATCAAGGGGGTGAATAAGGTTCAGGAGGGCAGTCTTTTCAATATGAAACCAAAATCAAGAACACGGGGACCTCAAACTAACTGGGGGGAAGTTCAAAACTAATCTTAGAAAGTATTATTTTACTGAAAGGGTGGTTGATGATTGGAATAAACTACCAACAGAGGTTGTGAGACAGTCAACAGTAAATGGCTTTAAACATGGTTGGGATAAACATAAATCCATAGTCAAACAACAAGGTTAATGTAAAAAAAATAAAAATAAAAAAAAATAAAAATAAATAAATAAATAAAAAGGGGCAGACTCGATGGACTACTCAGTCTTTTTCTGCTGTCACTTTTCTATGTTCCTATGTTTCTATTATGCCTGGAGTGTATCTGAAATTGTGGCAATGAAAAAAAAAATTAGACTAAAGATCCTCCAAAAATCTATTGATAGTTAGTAATTATAAAAGTACAACATATACAAAATGACATTTCTATATATCTTGTACCTGTTAGAGTAACGTCACTCCTACTATCATAGTAAGTAGTACCCTTATTCTTCACTACTGTTTATATTTCTGTTTTTTTCAGCCAAGGGAATAACAACTGCCAGTAATGAGACAAAACTGAGTAATCATTATGTATTGTCAGTGGATTGTTACACCGCGCTTAGGATATAAATAAAATACTGTTCAAAAATAAGAAGTCCTTTGTGTATTATAATAAGGCAGGTTGGTGTCGGCTCCTCTGTAATCATGAAGCAAAAAGTCACAAAATCCACCATAACAATATTTTCCCCCAAATTTATTTACAGCGAGTGGTGTGGTTGTGTCCGTGTCTGGGTCAACCTCACTGAAGCAAACAACATTTAAAGGGGCAGTAAAAATAAAGCAATCTTTTGGGTAATTGGCATTGCCAGTAAAATGCATGGGGTCTAAGACCAGAAGCTTCTACTTTCTAGAAAGAGTACAAGTGTAGCCAATGCCCCCCTTAGGGGTGGCTGTGTGTTGTGGTTCACCTGCTCATACTGCCCTCAATCACATCCATACCGCACCCGAAATCACAGAACAGGCTGGTACTTTGTTTTGTTTTAATAGGGGATTGAACTTGGATGGGGATTGGGTTTGTTAAGGGATGCCCAGAGAATTAGTTGATCATTTACACATGACCATTATATACAGCTCCATATATACACCTCCTCTTGTCCTCCGGAACTTCACTTGCTCCAGTTACTCTTCTTCCTCTCTCCTGCACATTACTTGTTCCAGTCCCAGTAGGAGATTTACTAGGCCTTCTCCATTTCCCCAGCCTGACTAGCACATGGTGAGGCCTGCTATGCTGTGCGCAGGACCTCAGAACCATCTGTTACAGGTAGGGACAATTGGTCCCCCATAGGGATGAGCTCCCGGTTTGAGTCAAACGCATGTTCGACTCGAACATCGGGTGTTCGTCCATTCGGGCCATTCCGAACATTATGGGGCATTCGCGGGAACTTTACGTGCCCCGTAATGCATTCCAATGGCGGCGGAACGCAGCCCGCTGATTGGCCAATGCATGCATATGACCTGCATGCTTTGGCCAATCAGCGGGTGACCTGCTGTGAGAGCTTTGATTGGCTAAAGGCAGGGTGACTTTAGCCAATCACTGCTCAGCAGCCTCAATCCACACCCCACACTATATAAAGCCGCTTGTACAGCGGCTCTATGTAGTGTGTGAAATGGCGGTGATAGATAGAGAGTTTAGGAGATAGATAGATCTGTATACAGTCAGGCAGTGCTAGAATATATACAGTATATATATATATATATATATATATATATATATATACACACACAGCGTTTTGAGTGTACACTATATATCAGAGCATTATAGTGCATTCAGGGGTGTACGTACGGTATATAGTACACTTAACGTGGTGTCTTAAAATATATACAGTTTTTAACCCCTTAACCCCCGGAGCCCTTTTTCACATTTGTTGTTTACAAGTTAAAATCAGGTTTTTTTTATAGAAAATTACTTAGAACCCCCAATCATTATATATATTTTTTACAAGAAAAAAACAAATGCGCCTCTAAGAGTAACAGTAAAAACCAGGATTATATTAAATAACAAGTAACTACTCACAGAAGTAGTAGGGTGCTGCACTTTGCAATGTCAGCCACTGCTGGCTTCTTTGCTGGAGTCCTGTGGTGGTCCTGCTGGGCTGGGGTGGTGGGGAGTGCGGGTTCAGCTGTACTGGGGGAGGAGGGTCCTTCGGTGAGTCCCGAGGAAACCTTCTCTAGGAGACAGTGGTCCGCAGCAATCCGATCCGACCGGTGCCAGTGCTTGCAGGAGAGGTGACCACAGCAACGGCGACGCGTTTACGGGGCTCTACGGGGCTCTACCCCTTCTTCAGGCCGTGAGTCAATATATATTTTTTACAAACACCCTAGAGAATAAAATGGCGATCGTAAAATGATAAAAAAAAAAAAAAAAAATCTCCATAGGTGAAGCTTTAACATTTTTTAACAGTTTTTTAACAGTTACCAGGTTAGAGGTGCAGAGGAGGTCTTTTGCTAGAATTATTGCTCACACTCTGGCAATCGCGGCGATACCTCACATGTGTGGTTTGAACACCGTTTTCATATGCGGGCATGACTTACGTATGCCTTTTTCTTTGCTGCACGAGCTCGCGGGGACTGTGGCGCTTTAAAATTAAAAAAATTTTTTTCTTTTAATGTATTTTACTGTTCCTTTTAAAAAAAAAAATTATCTGATCACTGTTATTGCTATCACAAGGAATGTAAACATCCCTTGTGATAGTCATATATGGTGACGGGTACTCTTTATGGAGGGATGGGGGGTCTAAAAGACCCCCCCATCCCTCCTTTACACTTCACAATATTCAGATTGCCAAAACGGCAATTCTGAATACTGTAATTTTTCTAAAACCGGCGCCGTTTGCCGCAGAGTAAACTGGAAGTGACGTTGTAACGTTGCTCCCGGAAATGTACGAAGGAGTCCGGATCGAAGCCGAATCCAGCTTCCACAGGAACTCCACACAGACGGCGGACGTGCCGGATCGGAACTCCGATCTCCCAGAGGCCGGAGAAGAGTGGCGGACAGTGGCGGGATGTCCCCTCCTGCTGCCTGGGATAACGACCGAGCGGCTCCCGAGCTGGATCGGCTGCTATCACCGGATAGCCGTCCGTCTGCTCTAAAAAATGATATCAGGCGATAGCCTGTAGCTGCAGACTATACCCCGATACTTCCACTTAAAGCAGCCACCGTTTATAAACAGCGATTCGCGTTACGTGGTTACACTAATTTACAACAGCAGGGCCGTTCCTGCGCCCAACAAGAGTAACTGCAAGGGGTTACAGTGTTCTGGCACCGACAACACCCAAGGCCCAATTTTTCACCACCTGTTTGACTGGGGCATGTCATCACAATTTTTAACCACTTAACGTGAATCGCTGTTTATAAACAGTGGCAGCTTTAAGTGGATGTATCAGGGTATAGCCTTGCAGCTACAGGCTATACCCCAGTACCGTTTTTTAGAGCAGGTGGTCGGCTATCCAGTGATAACGGCTGATCCGGCTCAGAGGCTGCTCGGTCGTTATCCCAAGGAGCGGGAAGGGCCACCCCCCCTCCCGCCACCGTTCACCGCTCTTCTCCTTTCTCCCGTCCCACCGGGAGATCGGAGCTCCAATACAGCGCTTCTGGCCGCTGTTTGGAGCGCTAGTTTTAAAAATATTACAGTATTCAAAATCGATCTGAATACTGTGAAGTGCAAAGGTCACCATATATTACTATCACAGGGAATGTTTACATTCCTAGTGATAGCAATAAAAGTGATCAGTTTTTTTTTTTTTCAACAAACAGTGTGAAAAATAAACATAAATATGTAAAAAAAAATTTTAAGCGCCACCGTCCCTGCGAGCTTGTGCAGCAAAGAAAGCGCATATGTAAGTCACGCCCGCATATGAAAACAGTGTTCAAACCACACATGTGAGGTTTAGCGCACACCAGAGTGTGAGCAATAATTCTAGCAAAAGACCTCCTCTGCACCTCTAACCTGGTAACCGTTAAAAATGTTTAAAGCGTCGCCTATGGAGATTTTTAAGTACCGGAGTTTGTCGCTATTCCGCAAGTGTGCGCAATTTTCAACCGTAACATGTATGGTATCTATTTACTCAGCGTAACATCCTCTTTCACAATATACAAAAAAATGTGGCTAACTTTACTGTTGTCTTATTTTTTAACTCAAAAAAGCAAATTTTTTCCAAAAAAAATTTCGATTGAAAGACCGCTGCGTAAATACCGTGTGACAAAAAGTATTGCAACGATCGCCATTTTATTCTCTAGGGTGTTTGAAAAAAATATATGTTTGGGGGTTCTAAGTAATTTTCTAGCAAAAAAAATATTTTAACTTGTAAACAACAAGTGTAAAAAAGGGCTCCGGGACTTAAGTGGTTAAACTAATTTTCAACAGCAGGTCCCTGTGCCCAACAGGAGTAACAGCAAGGGGTTACAGTGTTCCGGCACCGCCAACACCCAAGGCCCAATTTTTGACCACCTTTTTGACTAGGGCATGTTATCACAATTTTTAAAATAATGTACAACAGCGGGGCCAGCACCAAAATTAAAAAAATTTTTTAAAAATTGCGTAGGGTCCCCCCCCCCCAAAGTCCGTAACAGACCCTTCAGGTCTGGTATGTATTTTAAGGGGAACCCCGGCCCAAAAAAAAAAAAATTGCGTAGGTGTCCCCCCAAAGTCCATGCCAGGCCCTTTAGGTCTGGTATGGATTTTAAGGAGAACCCCGCACCAAAATGTAAAAAACAATTGCGTAGGAGTCCCCCCAAAGTCCGTACCAGGCCCTTCAGGTCTGGTATGGATTTTAAGGGGAACCCCATGCCAAATTAAAAAAAAAATGGGTGGGATCCCCCCAAAATCCAAACCAGACCCTTATCCAAGCATGAATCCCTGGCATGGCAGGAAGGGGTGGTGACGAGCGAGCCCCCCCCCCACTCTGAACCATACCAGGCCACATGCCCTCAACACGGGGATGATGCTTTGAGGTCGCCCCCAAAGCACCTTGTTCCCATGTTGAAGGGGAAAAGGGCCTCATCCCCACAACCCTGGCCGGTGGTTGTGGGGGTCTGCGGGCAGGGAGCTTATCAGAATCTGGAAGCCCCCTTTAATAAGTGGGGCCCCCAGATCTCAACCCCCCCATTGTACCCCTACCCATTTACCAAAAAAGGAGTGTAGTGGTAAAAAAAACAAGAGGCAGTTTTTGACAAGTCCTTTATTTTGTAAAATAGCTCTTCTTCTTTCTTCCTCCATCTTCTCCTTCCCCAGTCCTTCTCCTGGTCTTCTGCTTCTTCTTTTAGTCTTCTTCCTTCCTCTCTTCATCTTCTTCTTCCTTCTTCTTTCACCACCGCCGCTCTCCTTGCTGCTGCAGCCCAGCCCCTGCACGCCTCCCAGAATGGGCGGTCTTCATAATGACACTTCTTTTAGAAGAAGTGTCATTATGAGAAGAAGGGTCGGGGCCACTCAATGACGTAACCGAGTGAACCTGCCCCTTCTGACGTCATGCTCTGTCAGAGGGGCCAGTCACTCATTTAAATCTCCGGGTGGCCCCGCCCCTTCTTATAAAAGAACTGTCATTATGAAGACCACCCATTCTGGGAGACACGCAGGGGCCGGGCTGCAGCAGCGGGGAGAGCGGCGGTGGTGAAAGAAGAAGGAAGAAGAAAATGAAGATTGAAGACGAAGAGAGGAAGCAAGAAGAATGAAAGAAGAAGCAGAAGATGGAGGAAGAAAGAAGAAAAGAGCTATTTTACACAATAAAGGATAAAGGACTTGTCAAAAACTGCCTCTTGTTATTTGTACCACTTCACTCCTTTTTCGGTGAATTGGTAGGGGTAAAATGTACCCCATACATATTCACATAGGGGGGGGCGGGATCTGGAGGCCCCCTTTTTAAAGGAGGCTTCTAGATACCGATAAGCCCCCCGCCCGCAGACCCCCAACAAGCACTGGCCAGGCTTGTGGGGAAGAGGCTCTTGTTCCCAACAACATGGGGACAAGGTGCTTTGAGGTGAGAGCCCCCCTCCCCCAAAGCCCCCATGCTCCCCTTGTTGAGGGCATGCAGCCTGGTACAGTTCAGGAGGGAGGGGGCTGCTTGCCCATCCCCCCCATCCTAACCGGCCAGGGCTGCATGCTCGGATAAGGGTCTGGTTTGGATTTTAGCGGAAACCCCACGACACTCCCCAGGCACTATATTTAAAGGAATTTTTCTTCTTTTTTTCACTTTAAGCATTATTATTAAAATCACTGCTCCTGAAAAAACTATTGATTTAAAAACTTTTTTTGTCATTGATACATGTCCTCTAGGGCAGGACCCGGGCCCTCATACACTTTTTTAGGGCAATTACATTGCATATAAGCCTTTAAAATGAGCACTTTTGATTTTTCATGTTTGGGTCCCATAGACTTTAGCGGCATTCGAATGTTCACGCAAACTTTTCGTCTGTTCGCATGTTCTGGTGCGAACCGAACGGGAAGAGTTCGGCTCATCCCTAGTCCCCTAGTGTGTAGATACACTGATGTGCTAGTCGGCCTGATGGACTACTACTCCAGCCCATCCTCTTGCTCCAGGCCCTGTCAGCTACTCCAGCTGCGTTGGCCTTCTCCACTGCCACCATGATACCACAGTCCCTTGCTGACTTCTGCATTCGTCCCAGATTGCCTCACCCCAATCCACTCTGGCATGCCTCTACAGCTTCCCAGAGTGTGTGTCACTCACCGACCACCCGATGGACTCCCTGCTGAGCATCACCAGTAGCACTGTCTGTTGCTCTCCTGCTCCCTTGTGCTGCTCCAGGATCTCTTCCTGTCTCTCCTTCTGGCTGCTCCTGAGCCCAGGCCTCAAGGTCACCCCCCTCCCAGACTGGGGGCTCCCTCCCGGGTGAGGCCATTAACCTCAGCTACATTCAAGCTCCAGCTCTTCCACCCGAACTACTTCTCCCAGATTAGGCTGGCCCTGAGTATTTAAGGAGGCCTGCCCCCTGGCAATCCAGATTGGGGATTGGTCAGGGCTCCTTAGAATACTCCAGATGGCTACACCTCCCTCCCAGCTCTCTGTCCAGAAACCTTCCTCCAGTTTCTAGAAAGAAGTGGGAGGTCCTGGTGACCTCATCTGTGTATCACTCAGTCCACCCTGAGCCACTCCCAGCCCAGAGACAATAGAAAAAACAACAGTCAGGGCTTCACATCAGTCAGGCCTGACTAAATTTTCCTCACCTACCAAAAATCTGTCCATACTAGCTCCCACTTACCAGGGAACGCTACACAAGGAACATGCTGATAGAAGCAAAACAGAATGACAGAGAGATGAGCTTATCAGTCTGCTGCTTCTCTTTTTATGGTCTAGTGGGGGTGATCTTAAGGTTCCTGCTGAACCCAGGTTCAAACCAAAGCTTGGCTGTTTGGGCTTTTCGACAAACACCAAACCATTTACCAATTTGGCAGGAGCCATACATCATGTATGGACAATACTATTATACATGACAACTTCCTGCTGTTAATGGTTGTTAAGGATGCCAGCCAGTGTAGGCATTGCCAAGTTCGTAACAACCATTGATGGCACCAATCTCATTCACTTACAGTACATGGCTAGTGTTGAGCGAACCCGGACTGTAACGTTCGGGTCCGTACCGAACTTTTGGGTGTCCGTGGCACGGACCCGGACCCGGACATTTCAAAAATCGTTCGGGTTCGGTCCGGGGTTCTGCTATTTTACTCCACGTGTTGAGAAGCTGCAGGGCAGCCAATCAACAAGTGTTTCACTGGTTTGCCCTTAGAAGCCATCACAGCCATGCCTACTAATGGCATGGCTGTGATTGGCCGGTGCATCATGTGACCCAGCCTCTTTATAAGCTGGAGTCACAGTGCTGCAGTCACATGCTCCTTGGGTTAGTGTAGGGAAAGGTAGCTGACTGCGTGAGGGACAGATTTGAGACATTTTAAGACCTGATCCTGCATCCTGAGATAGATTACTTTACTACTGCTGTCTGTGCTGTTGCTCTGAGGACAGATAGCAGAAATGAGAGATTTCACATACCGCTGCTTTGAGTTGCAGATCAAGCTCTG
>BLSH010068643.1:959423-971179 GCA_018402905.1 Glandirana rugosa
AAACGCCTACTATGGTTCGATTCGTCCCGTGGACTTTGGAACGTTCTTTTAAACTTGTTTAATTACCCCACCCGTTCATACTCCAGGTGCGGCCTCACCAGAGACTTGTAGAGTGGGAGAATTATTGATTTATCCCTGGAGTTAATCCCCTTCTTGATGCATGCCAATATTTTGTTAGCTTTGCTTGCAGCAGCTTGGCATTGCATGACATTGCTGAGCTTGTCCTCTACCAGGACCCCTAGGTCCTTTTCCATCCTAGATTCACCCAGAGGCTCCCCCCCTAGTGAGTAGTTTGCGTTCATATTCTTGGTACCCTAATGCATTATTTTACATTTTTCTACATTAAACCTCATTTGCCACTTATTTGCCCACCCCATTAATTTGTTCAAATTTTCTTGCAAGGTTTCAGGTGCCCTGCTTAGCTTGGTATCATCCGCAAATATTGATATTGAGCTGTTAATCTCCTCCTCCATATCATTTATGAATAAATTAAATAGGATTGGTCCCAGGACAGATCCCTGGGGAAACCCACTTTCCACACCGGACCATTCCGAGTACTCCCCATTCATTCCCACCCTCTGGACTCGCCCCTGTAACCAGTTTTCAATCCATGTACTCACCCTTTGATCCATGCCGACAGACCTTAGTTTGTACATTAAGCGTTTATGGGGAACTGTATCAAATGCCTTTGCAAAATCTAGATACACCACCTTCCTTTATCTAGATGGCCACTTACCTCCTCATGGCAGCTCACTGTGTCTGTCTTTATTTGTACTTTACATATGTACTCCTTACTCATTCACATGGGGAGGCAGTATGTGGAGCCCCCCTTAATTAACGGGGCTTCCAAATTTTAATAATACCCCTGCTCACAGACCCTTGCAACCACCTGGCCAGGGTTGTGTCTAAGAGGCCCTCATCAATAGGGATGGGCCCGCAGTTCGAGTCAAATGTAAGTTCGCCCGTTCATCGAATTAAGAACATTATGGGACGTTTGCATCGACTTCGCCGCCCATAGAGGAGGAGCTGTTCATTTTTGGGTTTTTTTCGGGTCGTCACTCGCCGTGATTGACGATGGATTACAACGGGGGACACTTATTTTTATTTTTTAATAAAGGGCTTGTCCCTAATTGTCTTCTGTGTTTTTTTTCTTTTTTTGACACGTGAAGTAGTAGGGGTACGATATACCCGATACTAATTCACATGGGGGGGGGATCAGGATCTGGGGGCCCCCTTAATAAAGGGGGCTTCTAGATTCCAATAAGCCCCTTGCCTGCACACCCCCACAATCACAGCCCAGGGTTGTGGGGAAGAGCCTCTTGTCCCCATCAACATGGGGACAAGGTGCTTTGGGGTGGGGGGGCGCAGTGCCCCCCCAAAGCACCCATACTACCCATGTTGAGGGCATATAGCCTGGTACGGTTCAGGAGGGGGGTGCTCGCTCGTCCCCCACCTATCCTGGCTGGCCAGGTTGCATACTCGGATAAGGGTCTGGTTTGGATTTTAGGGGGGACCCCACGTAATTTTTTTTTAAAAATGTTGGCGCAGGGTTCCCCTTAAAATCCAAACCAGACCCGAAGGGCCTGGTATAGACTGGGGAGGGGGAACCCCATGCAAATTTTTTTGGTGATTTTTCTGTATATTGCCGGGAGCCGGCAATACATTACAGCCACGATAATAAATGACAATTTTTCCTTCACAAATTTCATTTTGCTCTGGCTATGTTCTAAACATCACAGAGGTGTGCCCTTTTATAAGCAGACTAAGGGACCCCCCCCCGCCAGGCACATTATTAAAAGGAATATTTCATTTTTATTGTTTCACTTTAAGCATTATTAAAATCACTGCTCCTGAATAGGCAATCGATTTAAAAACTTTTTTTGCACTGAAACATGTCCCCTAGGGCAGGACCCGGGTCCCCATACACTTTTTGAGCACTAACTTGCATATAAACCTTTAAAATGAGCACTTTTGATTTTTCATGTTTGGGTCCCATAGACTTTAATGATGGTCAAATGTTCGCACAAATTTTTTGCCTGTTCGCATGTACTGGTGCGAACCGAACCGGGGTGTGTTCAGCCCATCCCTACTCATCAACATGGGGACAAGGTGGAGCAAGATGCTTTACCAGTAGGTTCTCCCTCTAGCATGGGATCCCCTCATGTTTAGGGAATGTGGCCTGCTATGGTTTGGGTTGTTTCCCCTTTCCTGGCCTGCATGCTTGGATAAGGGTCTGCTGTGGATATTTGGGGGACCTCATGCTTTTTTTTCTTAATGTGTATGTGGGGATCCCCCTTAAGTTCCATACCAGACTCAGTGTTTTGACAAGAAACGAGCCAATACACTTCTTCCACACTACAAATATGACTGCCCAATCAATCTTCTTGGCGCAGAGATTATGTTCGGTCATTTTAACCCTCTATATAAAACTGAACAAGTAACACTCAAGGGATCTATTGATGACCTGATGAACCCAAAAAGGGTGTTCATCCAGCTACCCACCTCCCCAGCAAGGGTGGGCATGTTCTTTGTTGAGATAAAAGGACTGCACCCTGTATCCATGGATCAAGCTTTTAACAAGGATACTATCAAGAACCGCTACATGCTTTGATTAGTTCCCAAACTCTTCTAAAATCTTCAATTTGCCAAAATCCTCACCAGACTGGACCTTTGTGGGACTTATGACTTAGACAGAACGGGATCAGAAATGGATATAAAATGGGAAAAAAAACTTTCCATACCAGGTTTTGGCACTTTGAGTACTTTGTAATGCTCCTTGGGATTTGCACCACCCAGGGATCAGATTGGAATTGACATTTTAATATTTGTTTACTGACATTTTCATTTTTGATGACATTTTCATTTTTTCTTCCTCCCTGGAGGAGCACTGAAACATGGAAGTTTTATGCCATCTCTGTAATCACTGCCTGTATGTCAAACGTCAAACCCATCCAGTTACTGGCCTTATTATCACTACTGAAGGTACCACCATAGACCATTTTGAATGGAACAAGACAACATTATCCACTCTCTCACCCTTGCTTTTGACTCTGTGTGTTAAGCCCTTGGCAGCCCATATACAGTTGTGCTCATAAGTTTACATACCCTGGGGGAATTTATGATTTCTTGCCCATTTTTCAGAGAATATGAATGATAACACAAAAACTTTTCTTTCACTCATGGTTGGTGTTTGGCTGAAGCCATTTATTATCATTCAACTGTGTTTAATCTTTTTCAATCATAATGACCACAGAAACTACCCAAATGACCCTGATCAAAAGTTTACATACCCCAGTTATTAATACGGTGTATAGCCCTCTTTAACATCAATGACAGCTTGAAGTCTTTTCTGGTATTTGTGGATAAGGCTCTTCATCTTCTCAGATGGTAAAGCTGCCCATTCCTCTTGGCAAAAAGCCTGCAGTTCCTGGAAATTTTTGGGCTGTCTTGCATGAACTGCACATTTGCGATCTCCCCAGCGTGGCTCAATGATATTGAGGTCAGGAGACTGAGATGGCCACTCCAGAACTTTCACTTTATTCTGCTGTACCCAGGGCCATCTTTAATATTGATTGGACCCTGGGCAAACATTTTCTTGGGCCCCCACTAATGTAATGGGGATTTACACTGACCGCCAATGTAAGGGCCAATTTACTTACCTTTGCAGACAGGCTGATGGTAGGCTTAATGAACACAGTTGTAGGCAGGACTTTCAAGCATACCCGTCTATCTTCCTAGTGGGCAGCATTCAGCAGAAGTGATGGTGGATATGACCTCAGGGGGGCATGATATACATATGAATGCCCCCTTTATTTACATATCAATGCTCTCGGTTCGAAGCTATTTACATATTAATACCATCGCTATTTACATATAAATGCAGGTTATTTACATGTAAAAACAGGGCCTGCAGGTGAGTCATCTGTACACAGCAATAGGGCAGAGCTGGGCAGAATTAGTAACAGAACTTCATACTGAAATATTGGGACACAGCACGGGACTAAACCTTCAAGGGACAATGGAATTTAAACTGGGATAGTTGGCAAGTGTGAGGCAGCTGCTTTGGGCCCCACAATAATGATGGGGCCCAGGGCAGCTGACCCATTTGCCCTGCCTTAAAGACGTCCCTGGCTGTACCCAATGACAGGTTGACTTGGCCTTGTGTTTTGGATCATTGTCATGTTGGAATATCCAAGTACATCCCATGCGCAGCTTCCTGGCTGATGAATGCAAATGTTCCTCCAGTATTTTTTGATAACATACTGCATTCTCCTTCCATCAATTTTGACCAAATTTCCTATGCCATTATAGCTTACACATCCCCAAAATATCAGGGATCCACCTTTGTGTTTCACAGTAGGAATGGTATACCTTTCATCATAGGTCTTGTTGACGCCTCTCCAAATATAGCGTTTATGGTTGTGGCCAGAAAGCTCAATTTTGGTCTCATCACTTCAAATGACTTTGTGCCAGAAGGTTTGAGGCTTGTCTCTGTGCTGTTTGGCATATTGTAAGCAGGATACTTTGTGGCATTTGTGTAGTAATGGCTTTCTTCTGGTGACTCGACCATGCAGCCCATCTTTCTTCAAGTGCCACCTTATTGTCCATCTTGAAACAGCCACACCACATGTTTTCAGAGAGTCCTGTATTTCAACTGCAGTTATTTGTGGGTTTTTCTTTGCATCCCGAACAATTTTCCTGGCAGTTGTGGCTGAAATGCTAGTTGGTCTACCTGACCGTGGTTTGGTTTCAACAGAACCCCTAATTTTCCACTTCTTGATTAGCGTTTGAACACTGCTAATTGGCTTTCTCAATTCCTTTGATATCTTTTTATATCCCTTTCCTGTTTTATACAGTTCAACTACCTTTTCACGCAGATCCTTTGACAATTCTTTTGCTTTCTCCATGACTCAGAATCCAGAAACGTCAGTGCAGCACTGGATGAAAGATTCAAGGGTCTATCAGGAGTCCAGAAACTCATTGACCTTTTAGACACACACACTAATTACAAGCAAACAGATCACAGGTAAGGATGGTTACCTTTAATAGCCATTCAAACCCCTTTGTGTCAACTTGTGTGCATGTTATCAGGCCAAAATCACCAGGGTATGTAAACTTTTGATCAGGGTCGGGCGCTAGGGGTCCAATGGTGCGTAACTGCAGACAAGTTACATTTCAGAGTCTTATGTTGGCCATACACTATACGAAAAATGGGCCATAAAATCGGTCATTTGGATAGTTTGTTCGTTTTTCAGCCAGTTAATGAATACAAAACATTAATCGATTGTGAGTTTTTTGAGCCAAAAAAATGAAGGACATGTTTGGAAATTTTCGAGGTTCGGCTGATTTTTCATATAGTGCATGGCCAGCATTCGCAAGGGCTAAGCTTATTCAATGGAGATATGTTGCTTCATAACATAACCCAGCTGACCACGCTTCTCGTAGACTCACTGTAGAGCAACTTGTAGAGTCAAACTAGTTCAATGGGCCAAGTTTCGTATTGCAAACAGAATCTTCTGAAGAAGAACAAGACATTAAGGTGGGAGAGATTGATGATGGAGACCCGGAACGCATAGTGGTACAGATTCATATTGAGTTGCGTGATTGAGTTGCCTGATAGTGGGAGTGTACTGGCAAGCACAACATTAACCCCTACAGATCCGCGCTATTGCCGAAGTACGGCTCCAGCGCGGATCTGAAATGCCGGGACTCGATGTCCGCTCAAGACCCGCTGTCACGTACCTGACGGTGGAGTCTGTCTTGTGCAGGGAACAACCGCTCTTGCGCACCCGATTCAAGGACCCCTGGTAGTGGAGACAGAGGCCCAAGAGTGCGGGATGGCACGAGGGCTGGAGGGTCACTGATGACGTAGCGATGCTCCAGGAGACGTGCAGATAGAAGGATGGTCGTTCAGGCTGGGTCGGCAACAGGCTGGCAGGAAGGTACAAAGGATCAGGCGAAAGAGTAGTCAAAGTCCAAGCAAGGTTCGTTAACGGGCGGGCAGCAGAGGTACAAGGGAGCAGACAATCGGATGGTCGTGGGTAGCCGGGGTCGGTGCAGGTAGAAGACAGCAGGTCAGGACAAGCCGGGTCAACAGGAGGCAGAGCAACACGGGAACTGGTATCCAGAGCTGGGGCTTACAGGTCGGGAACGCTGTAGAGCGAGCAGCACTTGGTCCCAGCAGTCTCCAGGCTTAAATAGGCCCATTTGGCGCCGTTTCCGGCGCGTGCACCTCCGCGGAAACAACAGATTTCAGCCGGAAATAGTTCTTTTTCCTAACACCCGCGATTGCCTGACAGAGCTGCAGAACGGGGAACCGCCGATGTAAACACGGCGGTTCTCCGTTCTGTGACAGGGGACATACCAGATCTACTGATCCCTGTCACTGGGATCAGTTAGATCTGTTATGTCCCGGCCAGCCCCGCCCCCCCCCCACAGTTAGAACACACCCAGGGAACATTTGTTTACCCCTTCACTGCCCCCTGCAGGTTAACCCCTTCACTGCCAATGACATTTATACAGTAATCAGTGGATATTTAAATTTCTGATCGCTGTATAAATGTCATTGGTCCCAAAAATGTGTAAAAAATGTCCGAAATTTGTGCTGCAATATCGCAGTCCCGATAAAAATTGCAGATCGCCGCCATTACTAGTAAAAAATAAATAAATAATAGAAACACCATAAATCAATTCCCATAGTTTGTAGACGCGATAACTTTTGCGCAAACCAATCAATATACGCCGATTGCGATTTTTTTTTTTACCAAAAATATGTAAAAGAATATATATCGGCCAAAAGTTATGAATAATTTTTTTTTAATGGATTTGTACTTTAGCAAAAAGTAAAAAATATTGTTCTTTTTTGCAAAATTGTCCATTTTTTGTTTATAGCGGTGATCAGAAATGACGCAGAGGGGATCAAATACCACCAAAAGAAAGCTCTATATGTGGGAAAAAAAGGACGCAAATTTTATTTGGGTACAATGTCGCACGACCGCGCAATTGTCATTCAAAATGCGACAGCGCTGAAAGCCAAAAATTGGTCTGGGCAGGAGGGGGGTTTAAGTGCCCAGTAAGGAAGTGGTTAATGTGACTATACGGTTAATTTCCTCAAGATGGCACATGTGCTTACTTGTTCATTTATTTCCCCATCATACATCATTACATGCTAGCTTCCTGTTTGTTCTTCTTACAACTGAAAGAAGATTATCTGTGCTGTTCTCTCAAGGTTTAGAGTGTTTTGTGTGTATAAAGTAAGCCATCTACTAAGAATCTTCAAGATACAAACTCAACGCTTAGCTCACAAGCAAGCAAAAGTGGTATGTAGATCTATTTCTGTCTAGTTATAAGTTCCAAGTCATGTTTGTTTTAAAAGTAATTCACTCTATGTCTGATGATTTTTCCTTCATATTTGTTCTTTTTATTCAGTTCTACGGTGTTGATGTAAGGCCCCTTTCACACTGGGGCATTATTACAGCGGTAAAGCGCTAAAATTACAGCTGCAATAACGCTCTAAATACTATTTTCATGCATCTCTATGGATGCTTTCAGACTGAGGCGTTGCGCTAGCGCAGCCCTGAAGAAAATCATGCAAGCATGATTTCTCAGGAATGTGGGGAGCGGTGTATTCACCGCTCCTCCACTGCTCCTGCCATCAAATTGAATGGGCAGCGCTCCCGTAGCGGCTGTACACCGCTCCGGGAGCGCCGAGCGCCGGCACTTTTAACCCCTGTTTAACCCGTTGTGGGGGGGTTAAAAGTGCCGTGCTGCCGCCCGAATAGCGGCGCCATAGCTCTGCTATTACAGCGGTAGATCGCCGCTAAATTAGCGGCGGTTTACCGATCAAGCTCGGGAGGTCCCAGTGGGAAAGGGGCCTTAGTGTCGGTGTAAGAACTTGATATGTACAATACACGTCTGTGAGACAAGAACCTCTGCCTTCTCATTGTGACTAAGGGTGGCACACAGTGTAACATAAAATATAAAACACTTCTATCCACCCCATTAATCGCTCACTGATTCCACTCGTGGGTTCTTCCCAGTCCACAACATGGATACATGGTATGCACTCTTACTATTGGATCTCCTCCCATCCCTTGGGGACGTTTGGGCTTTTTCCATTCTGCAGCTCTTCACTTTTCAATTCACTGCATAATTACTCCATACATATCTTCTTTTAGCCATTCACTGGCCCAGCACTCATCACTCCTCTGATGACCTCTGCAAGTTAGCCCTGTGCGTGGCCAGTGTTGTTGCAGTCCTCCTTACCTCAGCTCCCGGGCCAGGCATCCTTGGCGGCTCCTTGATGCCAGAATTACATAGGTTGAACCTGTTACAATATGTAAGTTTTCCTTGGTTGCACTTACCCCCGCTTTTTTTTTCCATTACCCAAACTATTACAAGTCTTTTACATTTTTCAGATATGCTCAGCATCCGCTCCTGATGAGTAGGATATTAATTCAACGAAACGCGTAGAGCTTTAACCAGTTCCCACGCGGGCCATTTCTGGCACTCCTCTCCTACATGTAAAAATCATAATTTTTTGCTAGAAAATTACTCAGAACCCCAAATATTTTATGTGTTTTTTTTTACCAGAGAATCTAGGGAATAAAATGGCGATCATTGCAACTTTTTATATCACACGATATTTGCACAGGAATTTTCCAAACGCGTTTTTTTGGAAAAGAAACAGTTTAGTGCAGGGGTGGCGAACACGCGGCTCTCGAGCCGCATGCGGCTCCCGGCCATAATGAATGCGGCTCTTTGCCTCTTATTATATTTTGTATATACTGTGGCTCTTTGCCAAGTTTCATGTTTCTCTCAGGGCGATCTCAGGCAGCTTGCATTGACTTCTATGATAGAAGTCTCCTCGCAAGCCGCCTTGAGATCGCCTCGAGCGCCGCTTCGCGCCGCTTCGCGCCGCATCGCGCCGCTTCGCGCCGCTTCTGTGTGAGTGTTTGTCTGTTTTGGCAGGTCACTGCGTGGTGTGGCTCTCTGACTCTCACAGTTTAAAATATTGGCTCTTTGTGTCTAACTTGTTCGCCACCCCTGGTTTAGTGAATTAAAAAAAATACAAAACAGTAGCCCTTTTTTTGTATATTATAAAAGAGGATGTTACGCCGAGTAAATTGATACCCAACATGTCACGCTTTAAAATTGCAAACACTTGTGGAATTGAGCCAAACTTTGGTACTTAAAAATCTCCATAGGCGACATTTTAAACCTTTTTTACAGGTTACATGTTTAGAGTTACAGAGGAGGTCTAGTGCTAGAATTGTTGCTCTCACTCTAACACATGCGGCGATACCTTACATGTGTGGTTTGAACACCAGTTACATATGTAGGCGGGGCTTACGTATGCGTTGGCTTCTGTGCGCGAGCACGCGGGGATGGGGGCACTTTCATTTTTTTATTATTATTATTTATTTTACTTTTATTTTTTATTTTTACACTGTCTCTTTATTTTTTTTTTTGATCACTTTTATTCCTATTACAAGCAATGTAAACATCCCTTGTAATAGGAATGGTGCATGACAGGTCCTGTTTATGGAGAGATGTGGGGTCAATATGAGTTGAGTAGAGTTGAGCGAACCCGGACTGTAAAGTTTGGGTCCGTACCAGTGTCCGTGCCCTGAACCCGATCCCAGACATTTCAAAAAAAGTCCGGGATCGGGTTCAGTATTCGGGTATTTTTTGGCGCCTGTTGAATAGCTGTAGGGCAGCCAATCAATAAGCGTTTCACTCGTTGGCCCTTAGAAGCCATCACAGCCATGCCTACTAATGGCATGGCTGTGATTGGCCAGTGCATCATGTGACCCAGACTCGATATGAGCTGGAGTCACGTAGTGCTGCATGTCACATGCTCTCAGGCTAGTGTAGGGAGAGGATGCTGCCGCCGCTGTGAGGGAGACATTAGCGTTCTAATATCATCTCATCCTGCATTAGAGACAGGTTCCTGGCGGTGCTGTGAGGGAAAGATTAGCGTTCTAAAATCATCTGATACTGCATTAGGGACAGGTTCCTGGCGCTGTTAGGGAAATATTAGCTTTCTAATATCATCTCATACTGCATTAGGGACAGGTTCCTGGTGCTGTGAGGGAAAGATTAGCATTGTAATATCATCTGATACTGCATTAGGTACAGGTTCCTGGCGCTGTGAGGGAAAGATTAGCGTTCTAATATCATCTGATACTGCATTAGGGACAGGTTCCTGGTGCTGTTAGGGAAATATTAGCTTTCTAATATCATCTCATACTGCATTAGGGACAGGTTCCTGGTGCTGTGAGGGAAAGATTAGCATTGTAATATCATCTGATACTGCATTAGGTACAGGTTCCTGGCGCTGTGAGGGAAAGATTAGCTTTCTAATATCATCTGATACTGCATTAGGGACAGGTTCCTGGTGCTGTGAGGGAAAGATTAGCGTTCTAATATCATCTCATACTGCATTAGGTACAGATTCCTGGCACTGTGAGGGAAAGATTAGCGTTCTAATATCATCTCATACTGCAGTAGGGACAGGTTCCTGTCGGTGCTGTGAGGGACAGATTATCATTCTAAAATCATCTCATACTGCAGTAGGGAGAGGTTCCTGTCGGTGCTGTGAGGGACAGATTATCGTTCTAGAATCATCTCATACTAGTGTAGGGAGAGGTTCCTGCTGCTGGTGTGAGCGGTGCATTTCTTGCACAAAAATAAAAAGTGCGTCTACGTTGCTGTTTTTTTTTAAAAAAAGAAAATGTATTTATTATTAATAAATAGTGCTACATAGTACATTTGCACCTTGCTGTGCATTTCTTGTGCAAAAATAAAAAGTGCGTCTACATTGCTGGTTTAAAAAAAAAAAAATATTCTAAATACTACATTTGCGGCCAGCAGTACATTTTTTGCACAAAAATAAAAAGTGCATCTACAGTGCTGGTTTTAAAAAAAAAAGAATAATAATTTATTATTCATTTTTTTTTTATTATTAATAAATAGTGCTACATAGTACATTTGCGCCCAGAATGAGGACAGCGTTAAATAAGGGACATGGTCGTGGTGCTGCTGGTGTTGGTGGTGTTGGTGAAGTTCCTGTTGCAAGGAGAGGACGTGGTCGATCTGTGCCAGCTACACACACAAGTGAAACACCTTCCTCAGGTGCGAGTAGCCGACAGAACCTTCACCGGTATATGGTAGGCCCGAATGCCGCTCAACGAATGGTGAGGCCAGAACAAGTACAGGCGATAGTAGATTGGGTGGCTGACAATGCCTCCAGTTCCTTCACATTGTCTCCCACCCGGTCCCTTGATGAAAGCTCAGAGTTTGGCACCTGAACCCCATGGCCATCTGTCTTTCACCTCAGCCCCTTGTAAATCAGCCAAGCAGTCCGAGCCCCAAGTCATGCAACAGACTCTTCTGCTTTTTGATGACTCTCCTGGTGTGCTTTCCGTGGGCCATTCACATAGTCCTGCTCCAGAAGTGGAAGACATTGAGTGCACCGATGCCCAACCACTTCTGTTTCAGGATGAGGACATGGAAACACCACCGCAGCACATCTCTGATGATGACGAAACACAGGTGCCATCTGCTGCGGCTTTCTACAGTGTGCAGACTGACAAGGAGGGCAGTGGTGAAGAGTGGGTGGAAGATGATGTGGAGGATGATGAGGTCCTAGAACCCACATGGAATGAAGGCCATGCGAGTGACATGTGCAGTTTGGAGGAAGAGGTGGCGGTCGCACAGAGGCACCAAGGAAACATTGTAAGTGCAAACAACAA
>BLSH010068643.1:971189-1009439 GCA_018402905.1 Glandirana rugosa
GGAGACGAGAAAACATATCTTCTACTAAGACGAAGACTGTACTGCGTCGGAGTGATCACCTTTTGGGAAGTTGGAAGACCTGATGTTGTAGTTAGTACTAGTATATGAGAACCTGATATGTTAGTAAGATAATCATGGATAGTCCCATGTGTATAAATAACAAAGGTAGTATTGTGTAGGTGAAATACCAGATATTAAACAACAAACGCGAATGTTACAAAGGAACCACGGAGACACGCTGGTGGTGGAGAAGGAGGTTTGACGTGTACAGTGAGCGTACTGGAAAAAGGTACACCCAAGATCCTGGAGTAGTAGGAGGTGTAGTAGAAGGTGGGTGAGAAGTGGAAGACATTGAGTGCACCGATGCCCAACCACTTCTGTTTCAGGATGAGGACATGGAAACACCACCGCAGCACATCTCTGATGATGACGAAACACAGGTGCCAACTGTGTGCAGACTGACAAGGAGGGCAGTGGTGAAGAGTGGGTGGAAGATGATGTGGAGGATGATGAGGTCCTAGAACCCACATGGAAAAAGGTCATGCGAGTGACATGTGCAGTTTGGAGGAAGAGGTGGTGGTCGCACAGAGGCACCAAGGAAACATTGTAAGCGCAAACAACAAATTATAGACCATAAAGTGGATGTGTTATGATGGAAACAATAAATATGTGTACCCTGATAGGTACTAATAGAATGATTGTATAGTCCAAGAGTATATGATCATGATTGATGTTGTAGTCCAGAAGGTTGAAGGGTTTTCCACTAGTGAGGCTGCGTCATGTCAGAAGCAGAATCATCTTCTATACAAAAGAGCAGAGGAAAAAGGCATGCGCGCCTCTAAGTGTAAACCGTTTATGGTATGATGGTACAGAAAATGGTTAGAGGTACTCACAGACATGGAGGAGAAAATTGCATGGCAGTGTCAGCCACTGCGGGCTATATCCAGGTGGCTGGTGGAAATGCGTTGGTGGTGACATCAGCTGCTGCTATCCTCAGCATGTAAACAGTGTTCACCCAATATCAGAATAACAATGTAAAGATTATATCAGACCACCAGTAACTTCCAATGGCCGCCACCTGGAGCTGGATCCCCCGGCAATGCCAAACTCTAGTAAACGCACCACAGTAAAAGTTTCCCAGCCGGCAAGTCACAGACAACTACTGCTACAATCACCTCACGCTAGGAACCCCTACAGAGGCACCAGCACAGCAAAAGAGGAAGCAGGTTGCAAAAGCGGAGCTACCGTCCCCTAGACAGTACGCCTGCTACTACCCACCGCACCCAGGGACCTAGCACACCAAAGGCAGCTCAAAGGAGTTCTTCAGACAATGTGCTGACGACAAGACACGAGTGGTTTGCACGCTGTGCAATGAGAGCCTGAAGCGAGGCATAAATGTTCTAAACCTGAGCACAACCTGCATGACCAGGCATCTGCATGCAAAGCACGAGCTGCAGTGGAATAAGCACCTCAAAATCCAAGAAAGGTCACGGCATCCTCCTGCTTCCTCTTCTGCTGCTGCCTCAGCCTCTTCCTCCACCTCTACAGTGTCAGTGTCACCTGCCACCCAGCAAACAGACCATGTGACAGCAATGCCACCATGTCCGCCACCGTCCCCAAGCATTTCCACACAGTCCCATGGAAGCTTACAGCTCTCCATCTCCCAAACACTGGAGAGAAAGAGGAAGTACCCCCCTACCCACCCGCGATCCCTGGCCCTGAATGCCAGCATTTCAAAATTCCTGGCCTTTGAAATGCTGTCATTCCATCTGGTGGATATGGACAGTTTAAAAAACCTGATGGTGGTGTCTGTCCCACAGTACGTGGTTCCCAGCCGCCACTACTTTTCCAGGCGAGCCTTCCCTTCCCTGCACAAACAAGTCGGGGACAAGATCAAGTGTGCGCCATATGTGGCAAGGTCCACATAACCACTGATCCGTGGACCAGTAAGCATGGGCAAGGACGCTATATCTCGCTAACTGCACATTGGGCAAATGTAGTGGCGGGTGGGCCTGAGCTGGCTAGCCATTTGGCGCATGTCCTTCCGCCACCGAGGATTGCAGGGCATTTCTCTTTGCCTCTTGTTGCCTCCTCCTCCTACTCCGCTTCCTCCTCCTCTACCACCTCTTCATCTGGTCAGCGTAACATCTTCCCCACCAACTTCAGCACATCCAGGGGCAAACGACAGCAGGCTGTTTTAAAACTGATATGTTTGAGGGATAAACCCCACACTGCGCTGCAGCTGTGGACAAGTATTGAACAACAGACCGATGAGTGGTTGTTGCCAATGAGCCTCAAGCCCAGCCTGGTGGTGTGCGATAATGGGCGAAATCTCATAGCAGCTCTGGGCCTAGCCGGTTTGACGCACCTCCCTTGCCTGGCGCATGTGCTGAATTTGGTGGTGCAGAAATTTCTAAAAAACTACCCGGATATTCTGTAAGGGTCCCGCGCTCAGGATGCTTTAGGCTATAATAGTAGGGTTTTCTGCCCCCAGTGGTGACTATCTTGTGTAAGAAGTTTATGGGAACAAATATTTTTAAGCTGGGTTGGCGCTGCCCTTAGAAATTTTATGTTTAGTGTGATTTTGTAACTGTATTTGTGAATAAATTAAAATAATAAATAGTGAATTGATTAATATCTTAGTGTTGGCTACAAACAATATCCCAATTTTTATATCGTGGAGAATATCATAAAAACATCATATAAATAAACCATACAAAGATATATGATATAATAAATATTTTAAAGTGCCCACACGTGCTAAATGTGCTTGATATTGCTGCTGTCAATCACAATCAATATGCTGACCTACAACCTTCATTAAATGTATTTTAAAAATTCATCACGTTGTCTTGGTGTGTATACAAATTGGGAATTGTATCCCAGTGCTTCCTGAGCCATGCAAGTTTTGTGATAAACACACAAATGGCTTAATCTAAACAGTAGCAAATATGTAATGGATAATGACATAGACAAATAAATAATATATTAAAATGAATCAAGTGTCCTTAAAGTGAATCCTATAGGCGGTTTCTTTGAGATTCCACCGACTTTCTTTTTGTGAGTCACGCGTGCTCCCCTATGAACACCCTGCTTACCGGACAGCGCCACCCCACACAGGGGTAAAGCGCAGAGGCGCCTGTCTAAGCAGGTAATGCGGGGTCCTGGATGCTTGATCTTGCTTCCAAATGTTCAGTCCCTCTTTTCAGGTGTGTGTTCTGATCCAAAGTAAAGATTTACCAGTGTCCCCCAGGTATGATGTTGGCATCTACGTTGAAAGAGAGAAGGAATAACTCCATAGTGTAAACTGATCCAATAATCAGTAAGCTTTTATTGTATAAAAAGTTTTTGTACATAAACCGTTCTCCTATTTAGCAAATCCCGCAGTCACTGCTTCCTGACTCACTCCCTCGCTTGCTGCCGTTTCAACTACAGTCCTTTTGAAAAAGCCTCACACGCTTCCTTCGTGTGGGCTTGCGTTCCAGCAGTAGCTAATGCGAAACCGGAAGTGACTGGAAGTGACGCGATGCGTTGGTCTGGTATCAACTGACGCGTTTCGTCCAATGACGTCTTCTGGGTCATAACATTCTATGGGATTGATATGATCAAGGATCACTGGAGAGGAGGAAATAAGAAGATCAAAGTATCACAGAATGAGACAATGTGGATATACCGTTTAGGGAGTATGGCCCCTAGGGGGCTCAACATTGATATTGATTTGAACTGTTTCATCTCTGATTTTATTAATATGGATTCAGGATAAAAGATGCTTTAGAAACAAGTATAGCACGCCATATAGGCCCTAGGAATACCCCCCATATCTAAAATCATAATCTTGAACAAATAATCTTTTATTTATAACAAGCAATCCTTTAGTCTCAAATAAGACTCAAAATGAACAGGATACCCCCCAACAAAATAGCAACATGCAATCTTACCTGATAAAAGCCCTACACACCATCGGCTCATCAGATATACATATATATCGTTTTTTCGTCCTCATCCACAAAAATAAATATTGTGACCACTAATAGGTTCTATTTTTATCACTTTATGCCAATTTTTTCTGGTAATATTTAGCTTTAAAATTCCCCCCATCTAACCATATAAGTAGATAACATATCACCACAATTCAATATTAACTGCAGATCATGTTTAGAAACATTCTTACGTACATATATATTTTTTTTTTTATAATTTTTTTTATACTTTTTATCTATATTTTATTTGATTTTTCGGAATTTTTTATATGTCATTCTATTAAAAATTGTTAGGCAATGTAAGAGTAATGGTTTTGTTATATTATATGTGGTTTTATAATAGTTTTTTAAAAAACTGACTATCCTAAAAGTTTTAATGGGTAGTAGCTGTTTTGGTGGCTTTGGGCCCGAGCGGAGATTTCATTTAATAGTAATTAAGGAGGTTATTACACTTACTTACCACTGGGGACATATGTGCTACTAATGAAATAAGCTATTTAATAAGTACTATATGCAATTGGCTTAAGATCGCTATACAATGCACATACGGAATTGGCTTACATTGCAACATATTACACATAGATATATACCACAATCAAGTAATATACAACACATTCGTTTGGATGCTACTCAGTTAAAATAAAGCTGCAGTGGAATAACACATTAATAACGCCCGGGATCCGCCCCCCCCGTGAGACAGCTATTTAACCATGGTGCATGTGATGGTTTGGCAGCACCTCAGAAGACGTCATTGGACGAAACGCGTCAGTTGATACCAGACCAACGCATCACATCACTTCCGGTCACTTCCGGTTTCGCATTAGCTACTGCTGGAATGCAAGCCCACACGAAGGAAGCGTGTGAGGCTTTTTCAAAAGGACTGTAGTTGAAACGGCAGCAAGCGAGGGAGTGAGTCAGGAAGCAGTGACTGCGGGATTTGCTAAATAGGAGAATGGTTTATGTACAAAAACTTTTTATACAATAAAAGCTTACTGATTATTGGATCGGTTTACACTATGGAGTTATTCCTTCTCTCTTTCAACGTGGATGCCAACATCATACCTGGAGGACACTGGTAAATCTTTACTTTGGATCAGAACACACACCTGAAAAGAGGGACTGAACATTTGGAAGCAAGATCAAGCATCCAGGACCCCGCATTACCTGCTTAGACAGGCGCCTCTGCGCATTACCCCTGTGTGGGGTGGCGCTGTCCGGTAAGCAGGGTGTTCATAGGGGAGCACGCGTGACTCACAAAAAGAAAGTTGGTGGAATCTCAAAGAAACCGCCTATAGGATTCACTTTAAGGACACTTGATTCATTTTAATATATTATTTATTTGTCTATGTCATTATCCATTACATATTTGCTACTGTTTAGATTAAGCCATTTGTGTGTTTATCACAAAACTTGCATGGATCAGGAAGCACTGGGATACAATTCCCAATTTGTATACACACCAAGACAACGTGATGAATTTTTAAAATACATTTAATGAAGGTTGTAGGTCAGCATATTGATTGTGATTGACAGCAGCAATATCAAGCACATTTAGCACGTGTGGGCACTTTAAAATATTTATTATATTATATATCTTTGTATGGTTTATTTATATGATATTTTTATGATATTCTCCACGATATAAAAATTGGGATATTGTTTGTAGCCAACACTAAGATATTAATCAAATTCACTATTTATTATTTTAATTTATTCATAAATACACTTACAAAATCACACTAATCATAAAATTTCTAAGGGCAGCGCCAACCCAGCTTAAAAATATTTGTACCCGGATATGTCAGAGCTGCTGCATAAAGTGCGGGCCGTCTGTGCACACTTTCGGCGTTCTCAGCCTGCTGCTGCTCGCCTGTCTGCGCTGCAGCGGAACTTCAGCCTTCCCGCTCACAGCCTCCTATGCGACGGCCCACAAGGTGGAACTCCACCTTGCACATGCTGGAGAGACTGTATGAGCAGCAGAAGGCAATAGTGGAGGAGGAACCGTGTTCACAGCAGGGTAGCACCCAACACAGCTCGTAGGCATCACTGGAGTGTGGCTGGGGGGATACGGAGGACACAGATGATACACCTCTCACAGAGGACAGCTTGTCTTTGCCTCTGAGCAGCCTGGCACACATGAGCAACTACATGCTGCAGTGCCTGCTCAATGACAGCCGAGTTGCCCACATTTTAACTTGTGTTGATTACTGGGTGGCCACTGGATCCCCGTTACAAGGACAACGTGCCGTCCTTAATTCCCTCACTGGAGCGTGATCGGAAGATGCGCGAGGGCATTCCCAAATGAGGGCATTCCCAAATGACACCGGGGGCTCAGTGGAAGCACAAGGCGAAGGCAGAGGAGGAGGAAGAGGTTGCCAACACAGCTGTGGCACCGCCAGCACCTCAGAAGGCAGGGTTAGCATGGCCATAATGTGGAAAAGCTTTGTCAGCAGCACGCCACAACAAACAGCACCACCAGCTGATAGGCAACGTCTTAGCAGGAGGCAGTATTTCTGCAACATGGTGGAACAGTATGTGTGCATACGCCTACACGTACTGACTGATGGGTCTGCCCCATTCAACTTCTGGGTCTCCAAATTGGCCACATGGCCTGAGCTTGCCCTTTATGCCTTGGAGGTGCTGGCCTGCCCTGCAGCCAGTGTATTGTCTGAACGTGTGCTTAGCACGGCAGGGGGCGTTATCACAGACAAGCGCAGCCGCCTGTCCACAGCCAACATGGACAAGCTAACATTTATTAAAATGAACCAGGCATGGATCCCACAAGACTTGTCTGTACCTTGTGCAGAATAGACATTTAGACTGGCCTCACACAGCCATTGGTATACTTTTTTTTTTTAATATGTCTCAATATTTTGGGGGCTACCCCAATTAGTAAAAAAAAACAAACAAACAAAAAACAGTGTTGGCTACCTCCTCCTCCTCCACCGCCACTTCCACCTACACCACCATGGTCACCGCCTCCTCAACCTCTAGGCTCCTACTCCACATCCACCTCCTCCTCCAATTTTTATTTTTTTATGTGATTTAAAGTTATTTCCCTATCCACATTTGTTTGCAGGGCACTTGTCCCACTCTTACCCCCATTTTGCTTCCTTTTGCAGCCCTCTAGCCCTTTCCAGGACTTTTTTAGAGCCATTTTTGTGCCCAAAAGTTCGGGTCACCATTGACTTCAATGGAGTCCGGGGTCAATTTCTTTTTCACGAAGTTCGGCCTAACCCGACGAACCTGAACATGTAGGTGTCCACTCAACTCTAACATTAGGTCGTTAGCGTATCAGAGGAGGAGAAGCGAAGCCAGACACACCATAGTATCTTGTATTTGTCGAAGGTGTTATTATCAAGGGCCAACATCTCTTCAATCCTCATTATGTCGTTCATGGTAGAAACCCATAGTGTTAGGGGCGGCGTAGTCTCCGTTTTCCAAAATAGGGGTACAAGTTGGCGGGCTGTTGATAGTAAAAATCGGAGAAGACACTGTTTCTGAGAGACTATGGATCCAGGGAGGATGGAGAGGAGAGCAATTTCTGGGGTTGGCGTCAGTGGCTCATCATAGATTGTACTGTAGATCTCAAATACCTTATTCCAGAAAGGACGTATTCTCTCACACTCCTATCAGATGTGTAAATAAGTACCGGGTGCGCGTCCACATCGCCAGCAAGTGGCAGGGGTGGATGGTAAGATCCTATGTAAGGTCACTGGGTCACAATACCAACGGGACAGAATTTTAAAATTATTTTCTTGGGAGTAGCAGGAAATGGTAGATTTATGGGTAAAGTGGAAGGAGATCTGCCACTTTTCCCTGTCAATCTCCCTTCCAAGCTCTGCAGACCAAGCCCTGGTGTAAGCTGGCAAGTCATCATGAATGAGTGCCTGTAACAAGCCGTATAACAAGGAGAGTAAGTGTCTTGGTGACTGGGGGAGCGAGCACAGTCGTTCAAACTCAGTATGGGGACGCTGAATATGGGAGGAAAGGTGAAGTTGCTTCACGAAGGTAGACAAGTGTAGTGTGGTGAGCCAATCCCATGTGCCCCAAGGTACAACCGGGACCCCCAACCCTGGGTGAATAAACGTAGCCTCTGTTGGCCAAGTGGAGCGCATGAAGGGACCCACGGCGGGGACCCCGACCCCCTGTGGGAAGGCAGGATTGTCAAACAGAGGGGTAAGTGGTCAGCGGTCTGAGGACAGGATCGAGCAAAGCCCCCTCCAATACCATAGATTGAGTGCTGCTAAGGTCAATGGAGAGGAAGAGGAGAGGCGATGAAGGTTGTCAGCGTGTCCCCATAAGAGGTCCCTGAGATTGAGCGTGATTAGGTCCTGTTCTATCATGGTCGAAAGCTTTGTGATATGGCGTGGAAACCAATCCAATACCAAAGTCATTATTGGCAGCCTTATGCTAAAGCTCGAAGTCTGGCGAACCTGTCCCTCCTTGGAGTTTAGGGAGGGTGAGTAATTTGTATTGCACCCTAGATAGACCATGTTTCCATAAAAATCGAATTGATATGGATCTCAAGGAGGTAAAGAAAGCTTTGGGAACGCGGATTGGGATAGTTTGGAACAGATATAATAATTTAGGGAGTATGTCCATTTTTAGGGTGTTGATGCGTCCAAACCAGATTAATGAGGTGCTTCCCCATGTGTCTAGATCTTTCCTAATACACGAGAGAAGGGGCACGTAATTTAAGGCGTACAGTTCAGTTAGGTTGGAGGGGATCTTTACACCTAGGTAGGAGATTCCCTTGGCCTGCCATTGGAAGGAGAAGTTTGAACGAAGGTAGACATTACAGAAAGCGGTAAAGAAATATTGAGGGCTTCCGTCTTAGAGATATTAAGTTTGAAGTTGCTAAAGGACCCAAAGCATTGGAATTCCATGAAAAGAGAAGGTAAGGAAACGTGGGGATGCTGAATATAGACCAGGAGGTCATCTGCATAAAGGGGACGATTTATAATGAAAGGAGGGGGTAGAAATGCCGTGGATGGACTCATTCTGTCGGATGTCGGTACTCAATAACGACAGCAAAGAGAAGAGGTGAAAGGGGACAACCCTGTCGTGTGCCATCCGAAATCACGAAAGACTCACAGGGTATACCATTTACCAGCACTGAGGCAGAGGGATAGAGGTAAAGGGACATAACCTTAGAGATATAGGGGGAGCCTAGACCTAATTGTTCTAGAGAGAGCCGTAACAATTCCCAGTTGACCCTATCGAAAGCTTTTTCGGCATCGAAGGACAACAAACAGACCTTCAGGCCATATTTTGGAAATAAGAGATAAGTTGGATAGTTTTGGTCGTGTTGTCCCTGGCCTCACGGCTGGGGATGAATCCCACCAGGTCCCTGTGTATCACTGCTGGCAATAGGGGGGATAGGTGATTAGCAAGAACCTTCGCAAAGAGCTTGAGATCAATGTTAAGTAAGGAGATTGGCCTATAACTGCTACATTGCGAAGGGTCCTTGCCTGGTTTTGGGAGAATAGGAATATTGGCCGAAAGGAGTTCTTTAGAGGGAGAGTTAGAATCATTAATGGAATTAAATGCCTTTACCAGTAGAGGGGTCAGGAGCGGAGCGAAGGCCTTTTAAAATCTGGGTGTAAACCCATCCGGGCTGGGGCATTTGCCTGTTTTCAAGTCTTTAATGGCACCTAAGAATTCTGGCTCGGTCAGAGGTTTGTCTAGATCCATGGTGTCCTGCGGGTCAATCGTTGGAAGAGCTGTCTCCTCAATGTAGGTCCGCATATCGTCGTCGTGTGTTGGCAATGGTGGGAGGGGTCAAATTATACAGTTTGGAGTAAAACTGTCTAAAGGATGAGGATATGCCAAGGGGGTTAAAGGTCTTGGTCTAGTCAGGCTGGGTAATAAAAGGGATAGGCGTTGGCCACACTTATTAGCCAACGAGTAGTAATGTTTGCGGGCTTTATCCCGAGCGATCAAGGAGTAGGAGTCAAGCAGTTGCAAGAGGTCTTGGCGTTAGGGTTGCCACATCATCCCTTTAATCCAGGACACATACTAATTACACAGGTTCTGTCCCTGATTAAGGTGGTAATTAACCTCACTTGGTGCCTTATCTGCATTAAATTAGCCTCAGAACCTGTGTAATTCATATGTGTCCTGGATTAAACGGATGATGTGGCAACCATAATTTGTGTACGTTTGATAATGTGACGAACATGGAGGGATCTAAGGTTTGTTTGTGGAGCGACTTGAGGTCCGCTATAGTAGAAAGTAGACAACGTATTTCGTATCGCCCCATATTGGATCATTACCACACATTTAACGGCCTCCCATTGCGTGAGTGGGGTGGTAGAGTCCGAAGCGTGATCTGCTACAAAGTTCTGGTTGGTCTTAGAGACCTCAGACACGCACACAGCGTCCCTGAGCAAATTGTCATTAAGGCGCCAAGAAGCCCCCCGGTGCCTGGTCGGTGGCCTGGCTATAGTCAGGTGCACAGGAGCATGGTCGGACCAGAGGATGTGACCTATCGACGCATGTAGCGATGTGTCCAATAGTGTCTGAGAGACAAGCAGGTAGTCTAGACTACCATACGACTTGTGGACTACTGAGTAGTGACTATAATCCCTCTCGGTGGGGTGTTGGACCCGCCATATGTCAACTAAGTTGAGGGAGTGTAAGGAAGGGGGGGACAGATGACTTACCAGCTGACGTGTCCTGGGATGGTGAAACGTTGAGATCGCCGCCTACGATAAGACAACGACCCCCAAATGAGGATAATCTGGTGAGAGTAGTAGAGAGAAAACAAGCTTGATCTTGATTGGGGCCATAGATGTTAGCCACTGTGAAGAGAAAATGGTTACATTTTAATTTGAGGAAATATATCGCCCTAGTTCATCTATAACAGAGTCTAGAACCTCGGGGTGGAAAGATCTATGGAACGCCACTGAGACCCCTTTAGATGTTGCCTGTTGGTTGGAGCTGTGGAACCAGGTATTGTAATAGCGGTTACGGAGAGTGGGTATTGAACCCGTGCGGAAGTGCGTCTCCTGCAAGAGCAAAATATTGGAGTGCAGTTTATGGAACTGATACAATATCTGACTCCGCTTCTCTGGGGTGGTGAACCCTCTGCAGTTAAACGAGGAAATATTCACCGGAGTTGCAGCTGCCATTTCTGAGGAGGGGAGAGGGAAGAAATATAATATACATTAGTGGGGGAGGAACCCCCCCGGACCCAAAGAACCCAGTCACAGAACAGACAGGGAAAGGAGTAGGGAGAAGAGAAAGAGGGAGCAGGCAGACATAAGGGACAAAAAAGAAGTGAAGGGCAGAAAGAACAGGGAACAAGGGAGAGAAGAGTGATACACACCTACACCCCCCCCCTCCGAGCCCCCAGGTGAACACAGGATGTAAATTAGGTGGGGTCTCGAAGACAGGGGCACCTGCGCACAATCAAAATATATTTTCAAAGAAGCCACTAGGTGGCACCAAATAACCAGCAATGTAGAACCATATAAAAATATAAACGATAACATGGCAGAGCAAAGTAAGACCAGTGCAACAATGGGCACTGATGGGCCTAATGGGGGGAAGAAGGGAGACGCACAGAGGAGCTCCCTGTTTCCCCATGGCCCCTAGGGGCAATAATAAGTATACAATATAAGATAAAATGTGAGTTGCCCGGACAGCAGCAAAGCAACCGGGGAAGCAACAGGATCCCTCAGGACCCAGAGGGGATTTACTTCAGAGCAGATCAGATCCAAGTCCAACAGTATAACGGAGCCAGCGCTCAACCATAACAGTGTAAACAAGTGGAAAAATAAACGAAAACAGGTAAAATCAAAACAAGGCGTGGGACCAACATGTCTCTACCAGGGAACGTATATCAGTTCCAAAAGAGAAAACAGCCCACTTTGGGGGTCCTGGTGTGCAGTTCAGCCATTTGGGGATTTGGAGGTGGAAGTAGAAGCAGAAGCTCTGGATCTGCATCTTCGCCTTGTTTCTGCCATTGCGAAGTGAAAGGCAATCCTGGGGTGATCGCAGGAAATGGCCAGTCCGAAAGATCAACCATCGGGAGCTCCAGGGTACACAAAAAGTTAGGTAAGTCCCCCATAGTGCGAAACACTGCAGTCTTGCCTTCGTGGTGAACTCCAAGATGGAATGGGAAGCGCCACTGATATTTAATTTTGCAATCCTGCAGGATTTAAGGAGTTAAGTAAGAGGTTTGAGGGCCTTGCGCATTGCCAAGGTTTGACGGGAAAGGTCTGGTAGAAGCATGACCGGCGTATCATTAAATAGGATGGTGTCTTCCATTCTGGTGGCCCGCATTATAGCTTCTTTGGTTTTGTAGAAGTGTACCCTACAGAGGGTGTCGCGGACGTAGGAGGGGTCAGGATTCCGAGGACCTGAGGTCCTGTGCACACAATCCAGCTCTATGTATTCATCTTTAGGCTTGTTCAGCAGTTGATTAAAGATGGCGGTAAACGCCGCAGGCAAGTTTTTTTGTTCTACCGTCTCAGGCAAGCCCCGAATGTGGATATTGTTCCGACGATTTCTATTTTCGATATCATCCTGCTGATAGGCAAGCTGGTGCATCATTACAGTATGAGCATTGAGAATTTCTTCATGTGACTGCCCCGTGCTGCAGAGCCCGTCAGTGGTATTCTCAATGTCCTCCAACCGTATTCCAATATCCAGCTTGAGATCAGAAATCTCCTGCCTGTACGTCTTCTCTATCCTTTTAACACACTGCTCAAAGTCAGTTTTTGTTGGCAGAGACCTCATGTAAGTGTGCAGGGACTTTAGCTGTGTCTCAATGTCTCATTCATCCCCAGAGCCCAGTGATATAGTGGAGCGGCTTCTAGAGCATCTGGGAGAGCGATCCAAGTCCTCAGGGGACCTGTGGCAGGACCGAGTGCTCACCTGAGAGTCGGAGCGGGCTGGGGATGAAGGCGCCAGCGCCATCTTGGATTCCAGCTGCCGCTGGGCTGCGGCTGAAGCCCGAATGAAAAACTGCCCTAAGTCGCCCCCTGAACGGCTCCCGCTTGCTCCCCGCTGGTCCTTGGACTGGCTCTTCTTCATGGATCCTGTTTTAGGGAAGATTCCTGGCAGTTGAAAGCCCCGTAGAGCCGAGTGGAGCGGGAGCTGAGGAAACTCGCTGCTCACGGCTCCATGCGCCAAGCCACGCCCCTGTGTGTGATATTTAAAAGGAGGAAGATACACATGTGTAATGTGAAATCTAAAAATATCTAAAAGGGGCCTAATTATATATAAAGGAGTATGAGATGTATATATAGATCGTAACATTTATAGAGAGAAAAGATTGCAGTGACCTGCATAAAAAGAGTTAGAAACCAATATGCATGGTATAAAAACATTATTAAATGAGAGCTTAGTAATCTGAAATAAAATAGTTAAAGTCCTCGTCGATATTCATACCCTCATGCTGGAGGGTATTAAGAATATAAATCCATTTCGTCTCATTCCTTGAGATGGCTACCTTTTTATTCTCCCCACTAAAATGACCTGATATGGTCAATGCCGTAGAAAATCATGAGGGAGGCATCCTTGTTATGGGCTTCTGTAAAATGTCTTGACAAGCTGTGTTTAGTGTAGCCCTTCCTAATATTATTCATGCGCTCACGGTCGGATCCTAACATGTAACGGTCTTGTGGTCATGCCAACATATTGATACTGGCAGGGGCATTCGATCACATGTGTCGTGTTTCATGTGATCAATTGTTGGATTTTATACTCTTTACCTGTTGATGTAGAACAGAATGACTCTTTTTTCCTAGATTGTCTCTTTCTGAATCTGCAAGGTAAGCAACTTTGACACCTTAAAAAACCTTTCATGTTGGGGAATAATCTAATATCTTTAGGAGGATCTATTGTGAACTAGCTTGTTCCTTAATGTAGGTGCTTTCGGTAAATAAAGCTCGGTTTCGAAGGTAGTATGGTCTTCAATGTTCTGTCTGATTGCAAGATGGACAAACGAGAGGAGTACACCGCTCAAGCTGGTGGGGAGAAAATCTGTTGTGTGTCCGGGTGCCGTTCTTGGCTTGCCACCATGTCCATGGGAAAAGAAAAAGGTGAAACGGCACTCCACGAACAATGATAAGCTTGCTGTTTATTGGTCAGGCGAATATAGGTAAGACGTAGACGCGTTTCACTCGTACAATACGAGCTTAATCATTAAGCTTGTATTGTACGAGTGAAACGCGTCTACGTCTTACCTGTATTTGCCTGATCAATAAACAGCAAGCTTATCATTGTTCGTGGAGTGCCGTTTCACCTTTTTCTTTTCTGATTGCAAGATGGGCCAGTAAGAGACAACCAAAGAAAAAAAGAATCATTCTGTTCTACATCAACGGGTAAAGAGTATAAAATCCAACAATTGATCACATGCAACACGACACATGTGACATATGTGATCGAATGCCAGTACCAATATGTTGGCAGGACCACAAGATCCGTAAGCACATGAATAATATTAGGAAGGGCTACACTAAACACAGCTTGTCAAGACATTTTAAGGAAACCCATAACAAGGATGCCTCCCTTATGATTTTCTACAGCATTGACTATGTCAGGGGTCACTGGCATGGGGAGAATGAAAAGGTAGTCATCTCAAGGAATGAGACGAAATGGATTTATATTCTTAATACCCTCCAGCCTGAGGGTATAAATATCAACATAGACTTGAAGTGTTTTATTTCAGATTACTTAGCTCTCATTTAATAATGTTTTTATACCATGCATATTGGTTTCTAACTCCTTTTATGCAGGTCACTGCAATCTTTTCTCTCTATACACGTTACGATCTATATACACATCTCATACTCCTTTATATATAATTAGGCCCCTTTTAGATATTTTTAGATTTCACATTACACATGTGTATCTTCCTCCTTTTAAATATCACAAACATCCTAGTTGTATTTTACGCATACACATACATTCACTTTGTGGAGTAGGCACTGTTGATTACATTTCCCATTTCACACCTATCATTTTTTCTATTTCACACTCATGTCCTCTTTTCTAGGATTTTAGATTGTAGATTTTTTCTTTCCACATTTAAATCATTTTTTTTCTAGTATTTTATATTTTAAATTGTAATTTTATTTTATTGTTTTTACAATTTTTCACTATATATATATATATATATATTTGTCTCATGTATACATCCATAGGTCGGTTGGGTTATTTAATGTACTAACCTATGAGGGATTTTATCTTTGTTTGATCGAATAATTAATAGATGACTTGTTCCTGAAGTATGATGACAAAGTGGCTATTACTGAGTGTCAATATGGCTGTCAGGTCATGTGACCTCAGGTTGCTGGGTTACCACACACTACTTAAGCCGGAGGGTGCAGTAAGATGCCTGATGAAGGGGCCCTGCGCGGCTCCGAAACGTTGCAGTTTGCTGTGATGTGATCTTCCCTAATAAAAGAAAAATTTTGGACAAGGATCCATGGTGTGCTGACGAATATATACACTTGCATGACGAATAATCTCCATTACCCAGCTGGATTTCGTTACAGCACCCTATTACGTGAGAGCCTTTATTGCCAGGAAGGAGTGCGATAGGAAAATTAATCAAGAGTGCAGTAAGATGGTGCCGCCTCAGATCACGTCTGCTGACGAAATGCGTAAGGCGGAGCCATAGCGTCATCATGCAATTACGTACTTCCGGGCTGAGTCAGTGGAACGCATACCAGTCGCTGACTTCCCGGCCTGTGAGTCTGACTTTCTGTATTCACATGTAAGTGGCTGCTATCAGCGTCTGTGTTGCCGAATTTAGTTTTTGCACCTCAAGGAGTGTCTTATTGTTTTGCATGGCGAACCCCGAGATATCTGCCTGATGATTGATACCGGCATGGGGTCTGTTAAAAGTGGCAAGTGTGCGGACTCTTTGCTACCGTTCGGAGGTGGTGAGTGATTGATTCACGTTTGGAAGCACGGGGAACACCTGAGCAGCACCTTGTGGTTATGTCTGTTACTGCACCACCATCAATTATATTGATGTTTATAGACTTATTTCTGCACAGAATTCATATACTTACCTTTTTGGGACTTGTGTTGATTATATTCATTTAATTTTTGCACAGTTTTGCACATTTGTTTGTACTCCTCATGAATTGTATGGGATGATTTGCTGAATTTGCACATTTATTATTTTTTATATTTTATTTTTTATTTATTTTTATCATTTGGATTGTATGTTCACAATTTAGGATTTAAGGGTGGGGGTTGAGAACCCACGTTTTATTGAGTTCAGCATCTTACCTTATAAGGCACATATCTATTCCTCACTATTAATTCATTTATTCATTGTTTGGTTTATACACTTAATCGTTCGTGTTTATACAATACTGCACTAGCAGCACCACACCCACTTTTATCTTTTCTCTCTAATTCATTAACATCTGCTTGGCAGTTGTTTAGGGGGGCAGCAGCTATATATTTACATATCTATCCATAGGGCAGTAACCCCCCAGTTGCTTACCCTCTAAGCACTAAGTTACGCAATTCAGAGTAGGAAGCTAGCAGCGCCACCTCTAGGGTAGCAGCTGGGTTGGCCGGTTCCTCTGAGATCCACCATTTGAATGTTACTAGGACCGCTGCCCAATAGTATTTGATAAAGGAAGGTAGAGCTAGGCCTCCCAGCGTAATGGGCAGTTGCAGTGTGGCTTTAGCATCCCTCCAAATAAATGAGGTAATGATGCCATTTAACTTTCTAACAAATATATTGGGTATGGGTACTGGCGTATTGCAAAAGAGGTAGGCACATTTTGGGAGAACTGACATCTTAATAAGACTGACTCTGCCAACAGGCGAGAGGAGCAGGGATTTCCAAGCTGTTCATCTCTGAGATAGATGGGAAATGATTGTGTTCAAATTTAAGGGGATAAATTGTGCCAGATCCCGATGGATTTCAATCCCTAGATATCTAAATTGGGTGACCCATTTTAGTTGAATATCATCATGGAGCATGTGTGCAGGTGGTTGGAAGGGGAAAAGAACTGACTTCCCCCAATTAATACAGATTCCCGAGTATTTCCCAAATCGGTCTATTACCTCCAGTGCCGCTCTCTTAGTGGTTTTGTCATCCGCAAGATATAGCAGAGTATCATATGCGTGGAGTGACACCTTTTCTTGGAGGCAACCCATTGCAACTCCTCTAACCTCCGAAGAAGATCGCAGCATGATGGCCATGGGCTCAATTGCCAAAGCAAAAAGTGCCGGTGAAAGGAGACTACCCTGCTTAGTTCCCCTGTGGAGGGAGAAGGCGGGCAAAAGAGTGGTGCCGGTGTGGACCCTGGCCATCGGAAATCTGTACACTGCTCTCACCCATGATATAAAACGAGGTCCAAATCCGAACTGGCACAGGACCTCCCAGAGATATTCCCATTCAACTGAGTCAAATGCTTTTTCAGTGTCAAGGGAGGCCACTGCGCCAGAATCAGTAACCCCATCAGTGGCCGCAAGGACCGTGTACAGCCTGCGAATGTTAATAGCCTTACTCCTACCAGGCATAAATCCTGTCTGATCCTCATGTATCAGATGTAGCCATGTGCTCCCTTGAGAGTGGCTGGTAGTAGTGGTTCCCCTTATAGCTGCCCTCAATCACACCATATATCACACATCCAGAGACACTGAACAGTCCGGCTCTTGTTTTTGTTGTTTTATTTAGGGGAAATAACTTGGATAGGGATAAGGGATGACTGTGGGATGCCCAAAGAATTATGATACACGAACTCCATATACAGTCCTGTATATGCGCACTTGCACTGCAGACCGTTCCTCTGCAGACTGTTACTTCTCACAACTCTCCAGCACTCAACTTGCTGACCGTTACTTTTACAGTTCTCTCTCTCTATCACAGAACTTGCAGATTATCACTCTTTACTTCTCTCCAGCACATCACTTAGTTTCCAGCCTGAAGGGTAATTTATCAAGCTTCTCTACCCCTTCTTCTTCACTGCGGCTAGCACATGGTGAGGCCTACTCTGTATTAGCAAGACTTCAGGAACACCCATTACAGGCCAGGGATCACGGGCCCCTGAATGTGTAGCAAAGTACTTGAGTGCTAGCTAGACCTTTGACAGACTACAACTATCAGCCCGTCCTCTTCCAGGTCCCACCGACCTGCTTTTCCTGAGTGACTCTCCTTCCCCTGACTGGCTCCCAAGGCTTCCACAGACTGTCCTCTATTCTTCTCCCAGCCTGCTCCAGTACTTTCTTCTCCAGCCCACAGGGACCGTTATTTACTACACTGGTGAATCACTTTAAAGTCTCTCTCCTTGTAGCTCCTCCGCTGTTCTCCTGTTCCCCTGTGCAGCTCCAGAAATCACCACCACTCCTGGCTGAACCTTCAGGCCTCAAGGTCACCCCCCCCCCCAGATGGGGGCGACCTCCCGGGTAGAAGCCTCCACAGCACCTCTGCTACATCTCCAGACTTTCACCTGACACTACTCCTCCAAGATTGGGCTGACTCAGAGTATTTAAGGAGGCCTGCCCCCTGCCAATCCTGCTTGGGAATTGGTCAGAGCTTAGAATACTCCAGATGGCTCCACCTATCTCCCAGCTCATCTGACCAGAAACCTTCCCCAGGTTTCTAGAAAGAAGTGGGAGGTTCTGGTGACCTTATCTGTTAAGTCCACTCAATGCTCCCTGAGCCTCTCCTCCCAGCCCAGATCAAAACATTCAGACCTGCTTTTACACTGAGGCCTGATTAAATTTTACCTCACCTAGCAAAGCCCTGCTTGAAAACGCACCTACTCCATGGGGGCGCTACACAGAGAAAGTATGAACTCGTTGACTCTCTTAGCTAGGATCTTGGGGAGGACTTTGCCATCTGTGTTAAGCAGCCAGATTGGTTTATATGAAGAGCACAGCTGTGGGTCCTTCCCTGGCTTGGGCAACACTACTATGATGCCTGTGCCATGGAAGGAGGGAGGGCCTCTTCTTTTAGGGTGTTAAGCAGCATGGAGTGTATCTTAGGTGCTACCTCCTCAATGTACTGCTTGTAAAATTCCGGGGGGAAATTCATCCATACCCGGGGTTTTGCCTGTTTGCAACAAACTCAATGCCCGCTGTACCTCCTCTAGTGTAATTGGACCATCCAACTGCTCCCGCAACGACTGGGTGAGAGCAGGAAAGGCCACCTGGTCCAAAAAACCAGTGAGCTCCTCCTGTGAGTACTGAGCCCTAGATGAATAAAGACTTGAGTAGTAGGAGGAAAAGCAAACGTTAATCTCTAGGGGGTCTGTTACTTGTCTGCCCTGATCATCCCTAAGACGAGCTATAGTGGATATAGAAACATAGAAACATAGAAAAGTGACGGCAGAAAAAGACTGAGTAGTCCATCGAGTCTGCCCCTTTTTATTTATTTATTTATTTATTTTTTTTTTTTTTTACATTAACCTTGTTGTCTGACTATTGATTTATGTTTATCCCAAGCATGTTTGAAGCCATTTACTGTTGACTGTCTCACAACCTCTGTTGGTAGTTTATTCCAATCATCAACCACCCTTTCAGTAAAATAATACTTTCTAAGATTAGTTTTGAACTTCCCCCCAGTTAGTTTGAGGTCATGTCCCCGTGTTCTTGATTTTGGTTTCATATTGAAAAGACTGCCCTCCTGAACCTTATTTACCCCCTTGAGGTATTTAAAGGTTTCGATCATGTCTCCCCTCTCCCTTCTTTCCTCCAGACTGTAGGGTAGGGGATTGTTCCTTAGAGAGCCACAATAGAAGCCTATCTGTCTTTCTCCTTGTTCAAAAATGCGCTGCGTTTGAGTTAGTTGATGTTTCTTGGTCTTATTGACCCTGAGGAGCATTACCTCACGGTAGGCCACCTGCATATCCTGATAGGTAATCGGGTTAGAGGTAAGTACATATTGGGATTCAAGTATTTGGGCCTTGGTTTCAGCCTCTTCCAATGTAATAGCAGCATCCTTACAGGCTCTAGCTATGGATGATTGGTAGCAGCCTCTGATGAAGGCTTTGAATGTGTCCCATGTAACAGTCTGGGAAGCAGCGCTGCCATTAATCAGCCAAAACTCCTTAATACACTTATCAATCTCTATTTCAATGGTAGGGTATGAAATCCAAAATCTGGATAGGCCATATCCTATCTGCCTGTGGTGTCATAGTTTTCAGACAGCATAAAAGAGGTGAGTGATCGGATATACCTTGAGGAAGCACTCAAGTAATTTAGGTAGTATAGTAGCACTGGCATATATCAGGTCAATACGTGACATCGTATTGTGTGTCATAGAGTGACATGTGAAGCAACGGTCTGTAGGGTGCCTCCATCACCATAAATCCATCAGCCCAAATAGGTCTGCCCATCTAGAGAGAACTGAATCCGTGGCCGGGTCATTTGCCAGTCTTTCAAGAGAGGGGTTTGGAAGAATATTAAAGTCTTCAGCTATTATTACATTGTTGGTAGGGAATTGAGAAATCATGTTGGTTAGCAAGTTAAGAAGAGAGATATTGGCCGGGGGAGGGAGGTAAACTCCCACTATTAACACATCCCGTGTATCAATAATAGCATGTAGTATTACGTATCGCCCCTCTGGGTCTGTCTTGACATCTAGCAGTTCAAAATTGAGGCAAATATCAACTAGTATACCCACCCCCCTAGCATACCTTGAGTATGTGGCGTGATAGGCATGTCTCACCCACGGTTTCCTAAAGTCCCTGAATCTTACTGCCCACCATATATTTTTCCTGAAAAATGCAAATGTGGGGACTGTACTTTTTCAAATACACAAAAACTAGGGACCATTTAATTCCATCACTGAGTCCCTGGACGTTCCAGGAAAGGAGCCTCTGGGGAGCCATGGCAGATCTGGGCGAAAATAAATGATAGGCCAGCTCAGGACCCGCAGACCTGGAGGAGACGACATACTAAGCATTAAAACATACACAATAGAGGTATAACCTGTAAAGATGGTAAGTTCCAGCAAAAAACAGAAATTTAGCATCAGATATTTATGATCATTACACCAAAGCTGCCGTAGAATTGAACAGAAAAGAGTAAAAAAAAAATTCACCCCACACCCCAAAAACAAAGAAACCACGGAGTGTTTTAGTACCCACACCCAAAACATAGAAAGAAACCCCCATAACTAAGGCATAGGATAACCTCCTAAGGGGGCAGTGAATTTGTAGATGTGGACCAAGCATTCAGTTTGTAACATGGGATTGGACAAGCCCGCAGACATGCGTTTCTGAAGGCAATAGAGTGATTTTTTGGAGATACCACCCAAATGAGGGAGGATAATACACTTAGCCGAGGCCAAGGGCACATTCTTAGTTGAACTTGTAGAACTAATAAAACCTGTTTCAACATTGCCGCAACTGCAGCTTAAACAATATCGCCCCCCCCTCAACGACCCTCCATTGAGTTGAGGAGCGTAATTCTCACATATATCCAGCCGGCCCTCCTTGGCAGTCCAGAATCTAGTACTCATGTTGGTCCGTGGGTTAAGAGATCCCTGGTAGTTGTTGGGACAGGAACAGTACTGATCCATGTAGCGGGAGAGCGATCCACAGATATCTTGAGGAACAAAACCAATAAGTCCCAGGACACAGTAAGCAAGGAACTCATAGGGAAGATGAAAAAATATAGGTGTCCCCATATCTGACAGTCGTCCCAGCCCAGTCGGTAGACAGCAAAGTGTGGCTAGTATAGCACACATGGTAACTACTGCTGTCCATGCGGGCGAATAGCAGAGCAGGATAAGGACAAAAGGTATTTGTAACATCCAAGTGCAGTAGAGCTCCCATCTGCTCAGCCATCGTCCCTGTTGTAACCACGGATCCATTATAGATATTGAGTAATGAGTATTGAGTAATGAGGAGGTGCCCTCCGCAGGGTCAACATGGCCACCCAATTGCTCTCCTGTATCCCTGTTATCAAGGGTCACAAAGTGCGGTGCCTTACCTGCACAGGCAGTATAGCGAAGAGCCACAAAACTAGGGGATTAAGTATTATATCTGCAGGTTCAGCCGTACCCACAGGAGATCCAGAAGCCTCAGGGTCCTCATAGCAGTCACGGGGTTAGCTGGGCCTGCCTGGGCCGTAGTATAGTGTAGCCAGACAAGAAGATCAGCCTGATAGTAACACAGGTCGATGTGAGGGCGAGTCAGTAAAGGCAAAGTCAATAAGGCGTCAGCCTATTCATTTAAGATTATATTTGTAGAGTGCTCAGTGAGCCCTTGGTAAGGATTTAAACCATTGCATGGCCTCTTCTGGAGAGGTAAAATAGCGAGTTGACTCACCGTATACCACGTGGATACTGTATTTGAGTCCTCAGGTGCGTAGTTGAACTTTGACATGGTCAAAGGGCCGTCGCAGGCATTGCGTTTCCACGGTGTAGTCTGGAAATAGCATAATTTTTGCATTTTCATGGCACAGTATGTCCATTTTCCTTGCCTCCCTCAAGACCAGGTCCCGGTCCGGAGGGAGCCCAAACTGCAGGCATTCTATAAGCTCTTTCTACCACAAATTGAGAGGAAAATGGAGCCTGAGGGAAGAGCATGTGCAGTAGTTGCTCAGTGAAGGCCGGAGGATCCCGGCCCTCAGCTCCCTTTGGTAGGCCGACCACCTGCAGGTTGTTTCTGCTATTTCTGTTCTCTCTGTCTTCAGCTCGAGATTCCAGGGCTTTCATCTTAAACCGGATTGTGTGGAAGGAGGCTTGGTGGTCACGGACCGAGTCTTCTGTGTCTCCGACTCGCCGTTCAGCCTCTGTGAGTCTATAAACAAAAGTGTCAGTGTCTCGGTGCATGAGACCAATCTCAGCCTGCATAAGGCCGATCTTTGCCATCAGCGAGGTCTGACAACCAGTTATAGCTTACATAAGGGCGTTAAACTGGTCGATTCCCATCGGAGAAGAGTCTACCATGTCCATCTGAGACGCCATGTTAGAGCAGTGTGCCACGTGTTTCCCTTTAGGCTGCTGCGGTGAAGATTTAGGAGCTGTGTTCCGTCTGCAATTGTAACTGGAATTCCCCTTTCTCATTCCCGGTGTATGTAGGAGCCAGCAGTAGTCTAAAGGCAGGTGAGATCTTACATAAAATGGATAACAAAAGCCTTCAGGTGCGGAGCTCTCTTCACCCATGTCCTATCAGGTCGCCATCTTAACCACGCCCCCACACCATGATTGATTTTTAACCACTTCCAGTTCAGGCCAATTCTGACATTCCACTCCTACATGTATAAAACATTTTTTTTTCGTAGAAAGCTACTTAGAACACCCAAACATTATATTTTATTTTTAAGCAGAGACCTTAGAGAATAAAATGGTGGGTGTTGCATATTTTTATGTCACATGGTATTTGCGCAGCGTTTTTTCAAATGCTATTTTTTTGGGGGAAAAATACACTTAAATGAATTGTAATGCACAAAGACACAATATAATACCAAATTTTTTAGCAGAACATAAAAGATTATGTTACGCCGTGTAAACAGATACCAAACTTGTCACACTTTAAGATTGCGTCCGCCTGTGGAACAGCACCAAAATATGGTACCTAAAGATCACCATAGACGTCAGTTGTATCGGTGACCAAGATATCACCCTTCTTATCCAGCAAAGTGCCGGTATGTTGCTGGATGGGAAGTGGTTAAAGGAATAAAATCACTGGACAGTTTTGAGAGGTTTTATGTTTTTTTTATGTATTATATTGCACTTTATTCAGTTTTTTTACACTAAGAATAAAGCTATATTAGTAGTATTGTTATAGATATTATATAGGTAGCGCTGCATTTTTGCACAAGTACAACTGCTTTTTTGGTTTTGTTTAGTTCAGAACAGGGGTCTCCCAACTTTCTAAAAAAACAGCCAGTTTACTGTTCTTCAGACTTTAGTGGGGCCGGACTGTGCCCAGTGGGAGTAAACAATGCCTGATCTTTTGTATTAGGGGGAGAAAGCTGGTGTCAGTGGGACAATAGTGCCCCATTTTTTTATATAAGTGGAAGGAATTATGCCCCATTGTTGGTGTCAGTGGAAGGAAAAGTGCCCCATTGTTGGTGTCAGTGGCAGGAATTATGCCCCATTGTTGGTGTCAGTGGCAGGAATAATGCCTCAAGGGCCGGATAAAGACAAGCAAAGGACTGCAGTTTGGAGACCACTGGTTTGGAGCATAGCGGGGGTATTGATTTAAAAGTGGAGATATAAAAACCTGTCAGAGGGTTTACTGCTTCATCCACTAGAAACTAGATATCAGTTTCCAGTAGACTTGGATAGGCTCTTTATAGATGGCCATTTGCTAAAGAAATTAGTTTGAAAATTCTCTATTTAATTTAGCATGCACCCAAAATGTGAACATATTTTGTAAAAGCCCCTCTAATATCCTGGTTCCTCAAGCTGTAGATCAGAGGATTGAAAAATGGAGTTGCCAAGAGATATATCAAAGACAGGTACTTGTTTGTATTGGAGGAACTGCTTTTTGGTGAAAAAATATATACAGATGCCAAGCTTCCAAAGTAAAGGCAAACTACGGTGAGGTGGGAGCTGCAGGTAGAGAAAGCCCTCTGTCTCCTGATGGACGATGGGATCTTTAGGGCGGTGTGAAAGATAAAAACATAGGTGGCAACAATAAACACAAATGGACAGACAAGGAAAGGAGTTGACACCATGGAAGCGAGCAGTTCAACAGAAGAAATGTCGGAACATGAAAGTTCTAAAACAGGAGCAACATCACAGAAGAAATGATTGATGGTATCTGAACCGCAGAATTCTAACCTACACAACAAAGCATACAGTACAAGTGACAGCATGAAACCCATTGACCAACATAAAGTAACAATCTGAAGTTGAAGTCTAGAAGTCATAATGATGGTATAATGTAATGGCTTACAAATGGCCACGTATCGGTCGAGGGACATGGAGAATAAAAGCAGACATTGAGTGATTCCACATACTGCTAACAGTGAGAAGTTAAAAAAACATCTGGTAATGGATATTTTTCCACCACCTACCAGTGTCAACCATAACATATTGGGCTGAATATTGCTGGTGAAGAGGATCTCAGACAAGGACAACTGGCTCAGAAAGATGTACATGGGAGAATGAAGGTTCTCGCTGACAATAACCAAGATGACAACAAGGGAGTTTCCAGTTAGCGCCATGATGTAAATGACCAGAAGGAGGACAAAGATTAGGATTTTGAGATCATGAAGGTCTCCGAATCCCAAGAGAAAAAATTCTGTGACATCTGTTTGATTCTTCTTGACCATCACCTGCAGATCGAAGATAAATTGAACTTCATCTTACTGGCTTTACCTACTTCTTGGTTATTCCCCACTGCATGTCAAGCAAAATTTAAATAATAAAACATTACTCACTCTCTCCACACCCAAGTGCTGCCTGTTACATAGTCCTCCTCCATTGGTGGACCGTCATTTTCTAGGCTGAATTACGCCCAGCATTATTCATCCACTTCCTCTGAGTTGAGGTGGACACACTCCTGATGGGTGAATCATCATGCTTGGGCTCACAGCGGAATGCTACATAGAATGGCGCTAGCATGTCACAAGTTGAGTACCATTATATGTAGCACTGTGCACACCTAGTACTAGAGGAGTAAGCAGGTTTCGTTTTATGCTGCCCCAGCCGGGAAGGTTAGTGTAATAAGATTTTCCTAGTGCTTTCTTGGTGAGCCTTCTTGGGTCCGACCCACTGGTCCTGTACTGTATAAAAATGGGAAAGGGGTCCCATTCAGGAGAATGAGTAGGTGCGCATATTACCTGACATGTTATCATTACTGGGGTCAGTCCACACAGTCTTCTGAAACCGGAGCGCCTATGGATAAAGAGCCTCTACAGAGTTTGGGACAGCTGAGAGCTACGAAACGCTCAAAGACACCACTGCTGGAATTCTGCCATAATGGACGCTATCCTGTGCAGGTATTCTGGGGCAGCTATTAAGCCTGAGTTAGGAACTAGGTATGTTAGGAAAAGACTGTTATTAATCTTATCTGGAATGGCCAAGTTTTTCAGTAAAGCTTTTTAAACTCTGTCCTTGCCTGGTCTGAAGTCACTCAAGGAGTGTAATGCAACCGGCACATATAGTCTACTGCTAGGGTAAGTTAAACACATTAGTGTATGAAGACAGCTGTATAAGAGTTAATACAGTATGAAGACACAAGTGGTTACCAAGGGTAACAAAGGTTTCTCTAGCAGCCTATCGTAAGCGTGTACATGTGACAGGTGGGATAGCCTCTTGCAGGAGGAGTTGTTGTCAACACTCTCTCCATGGGCAGTCCATCTCCCATAGCAACGGGATCAGATCAGAACTGCAGGGGTCCTTACCCTGTGCACAGGTATGAAAGAGAAAGAGTTAAGTGAAGTGCACACATGGAGTCCGTGGGGGTGTATATTAACGCCAAGAGAGGTAACTAAAGTTCAGGTTGGCCACACAAGTAAAGCTACACCATGAGTAAGGCAGTGACCCTGCTCAAGTGCCTAGCATAGCCCAGAAGAACCCCCCCCCCCCCTTACAACTAGAAAAAAGAACCTTTCTTGCCACAAAAATAGCCAGAAGACTTCCAGAATTAAAGTATCAAAACTCTAACAATGTAACAATAATACTGTCAATGGACAACTAGGTGAGGATTAGTACTGAACTTTTCAAGCGAGAGCATTTCACAAGCAGAGTTTCAGTCCCCCAATCCATTTTTTTTTTTTCTAAAAGCTCCCCTGTAATTGTCAGTACTTCCACTACTAGGATAATGTCAGCAATGTGGTCCTTTTTTGTTTTTATTAAATTATTATAAACTGACTGGATCTCGGAAGCAGGCAGGGTCTATGGCTGTTGTGGGCATCTGAAGCCCGCTCATCTTCATTTCCGGGATTCGGTGCAGCTGGCTACCCAGCATGCACCCCCTGATCTTGTGCATGTGCAGTAATGTCACTGTGCGGCGATGTTGATTTCGGACAGGTTTCCATAGCAATGGCGCCTAAATCTCCCTGTTTGCATCATTTCCAATCTGGAAATAATGCAAGATTTCGGTATTAGGCGATTCCCATGGACTCCTGGGATGATACCGATACTCAGAGGCGTTGCTAGGGGGTGGCTATTGGGGCTATAGCCCCGAGTCTGGGGCCCATAGCCCCGGGTCTCTTACAGGGTGGGTGCAGTTCTGCAATTAGCAGGTATGTCCCGGTCTGGAATGCAGACTGTGTGTGTGTGTGTGTGTGTGTGTATATATATATATATATATATATATATATATATACATATATACACACACACATACACATGTATATTTATTACTATTATTATTTATTTTATTACATGTATGCCCGCTCAAGCGTATGTCTTTCTTTACTTCGCTGCTATGGGCTCTAGCCCCAGATCTTTTGTAGACCTAGCAATGCCCCTGCCGATACTCCAGGAGTCCATGGGAATTGCCTTGTGACGTAATCGCCTAGGCCAGGGGTTTCCAAACTTTCTAAACAAAGGGCCAGTTTACTGTCCTTCTGAATTTAGGGGGCTGGACTAGGGCCAGTGGGAGTAGAAAATGTCCTGGTGTCCAGAGGGAGTAAACAATGCCCTATCTTTGGTGTCAGTGGAAGAACTAATGCCTTATCCTTGATGTCAGTGGAGAGAATAGTGCCCCATTGTTGGTGTCAGTTGGAGGAATGGTGCCCCATCATTGGTGTCAATGGAAAGAATTCTGCCCCGTCATGCTAAAAATTTGTAGTCGGCAACTCCAGTAATCCTTTATTGAAGTTTCAATTCTGCTCCGTCGTTGGTGTCAGTGGGAGGAATAGTGCCCTTTCGTTGGTGTCAGTGGGAGGAATAGTGCCTCATTGTTGATATCAATAGAAGGAATTATGCTCCATCATTGGTGTCACTGCGAGGAAGTGTGCCCTATTGTTGGTGTCAGTGGGAGAAATAGTGCCCTTTTGATGGTGTCAGTGGGAGGAATAATGCCCCATTGGGGTCAGCAACAGGAATTATGCCCCATTGCTGGTGTTAGTGGATGGAATGGTGCCCCAAGGGCCAGATAAAGGCAAGCAAAGGGTCCCAGGGCCGCAGTTTGGAGACCATTGGCCTAGGCGACCGAAGCCGGAACTGCGGCACACTTACATACTTACATTACACAAACACATAGAAAATGTATTTAGAGAAAGAAAAAAAAATACCAGTGAGGATGGCCATGGGAATGACTGCAAATTAAACAAATGGGCAGAACTCTGCTTTAAACCCACTGGGCCTAAAAAGGTAACTTTCATTACTAATACAATAAATTATGATACAAAAATTGTTGAGACAACCTGTGCTAGGAGGGAAAGAAAAAAGAACCCTTCTCGGCATGAACATTGACACAATATGCCCAGATTTAAAGTATGTATTCTGCAATTTTCTTCAAATTACAATGGTGAATAGACCGAACAGAGATGGAACACAAACCAGCTAATTGAAATCACCCCAGTGTGTGAGCTCAGGCTGTTTACAGGGGTAGTAAGAGTCAAACTTCAGGTGACCTCTGACCCCTGACTTTCAAGTTGAGTTATGCCCATACTATACTATATTATAATGCAGTGGTTCTCAACTCCAGTCCTCGGGACCCACTAACAGGTCAGGTTTGCAGGATAACTGAAATGCATCACAGGTGATATCATTTGCTGCTCAGTGATTGCAGTATTCTAGTCTGCATCTCCCCAAGGTAATACTGAAAATCTGGCCTGTTGGTGAGTCCTGAGAACCGGAGTTGAGAACCACTGCTATAATTGAATAACAAATAATAGGGCTAGGGTTTTTTTTGTAACCATTTAAAGATCTTGGTATTATGGGGTATGCCCTAACAATTTTTTTGTTTAACTACTTGTTAACCCCTAATTCAGCCCTAATAAGCCCTAACTCATTTGTCCCATACATGCTTTCGGTATTATTTTTTTAGATTTTTTTTCTGTTCTGTTTACCATTCATATTAAGGGGTATATTTATAAAGCATTGAATGTGAAATTCACCAGATCTTTACCACAGGTGAATTTTCCTGATTAATTTAAATTGTAAATAGTTTCATCATTCTTTGTACCAAAATTATAGTTTTAATGCCATTATAAATTAGACATACTGTATCATATAATATAGGTTGCATGTTTTATATACAGTAAAGATTGTTATTTTAATTGGCTTAAATGTATGTAAAGCCTAATAACTAACTTCCCTTTTTTGTTCCCTTTTGGTTTATTAAACATACTGTTTAAATAATTTTGTGATATTTCTTTGATAAGTGCAAAAATGCAGGTTGAGCCTGCAATTCAGAGCTGCCCTGTGCATGTTCCCTGTGTTATCTTAACCGCTTACCAACTGGAAGGTTTTCCAGCTTTAGGACCAGAGCACTTTTTGCAATTCGGCGCTGCGTCGCTTTACCTGACAATTGCGCGGTCGTGCAACGTTGCACCCAAACAAAATTTGCGTTCTTTTTTTCCCACAAATAGAGCTTTCTTTTGGTGGTATTTGATCCCCTCTGCGTCATTTCTGATCGCCGCTATAAACAAAAGAAGAGCGACCATTTTGCAAAAAAACCCAAATTTCTTACTTTTTGCTTAAATTCTAATCCAAAAAAAAAAATATAAAAAAACATTTTTTTTCACCGTTTTTGGCCGATTTATATAATTCCTCATATTTGTGATAAAAAAAAACGAAATCGGCGTTTATTGATTGGTTTGCGCAAAAGTGGCCACGTTTACAGATGATGAGAATTAATTTCTGGGGTTTTTATTTTTTTTTTATTTTTTACTAGTAATGGCGGCGATCTGCGATTTTTAGCAGTAATGCAATATTTCAGCGGACATGTCGGACATTTTTGACACTTTTTTGGGACCAATGACATTTATTCAGCGATCAGGAATTTAAATGTCCACTGATTACTGTATAAATGTCATTGGCAGTGAAGGGGTTAACCTGCAGGGGGAGAGCTAGGGGTTAACTGTGTTCCCTGGGTGTGTTCTTACTGTGGGGGGGTTGGGCTACCATGGACCTGAGAGATCTAACTGATCCCAGTGACAGGGATCAGTAGATCTCTCATGCCCCTACTAACAGAGCGGGAAACTGCCGTGTTTACATCGGCGGTTCCCCGTTCTTTCCCTGTGGCCGATCATCGCGGCTCTCCGGCGGACATCGGGTCCCCCCGAGCCGCGGGCACACTCCTCAGGAGTGCGGCGGGTGCGCGCGCCCCCTAGTGGCTGATTGCAGATCGCCGTCTATTTACGGCGATTCGCGCTCAGCATCCCGACTGCCGCCGTGAAAACATGGCGCGCGGTTGGGAACTGGTTAAAGTGATTGTAAAGGCAGAAGGTTTTTTGCACTCTATGCATTAAGATAAAAAAAAACCTTCTGTGTGCTGCTCCCCCCTCACCCCCCTAATATTTATCTGAGCCCCCTCTAGATCCAGCGATGTTGCACGAGAGACTCCGCTGCTTGGTATTCCCCTCTTCATTTGCTGAGACAGCAGCGCAGCACCATTGGATCCCGCTACTGTCAATCAAAGTCAGTGAGCCAATGAGGAGAGAAATGGGGCAGGGGGTGTGTCTGAATGGGCAAAGGGAGCTGTGGCTCGGGTGCCCCCATTGCAAGCTACTTACTGCAGGGGCACTCGGCAGGAGGGAACGGCCAGGAGCACCAAAGAGGGACCCGAGAAGAGGAGGATCTGGGGCTGCTCTGTGCAAATCCACTGCACAGAGCAGGTAATTATAACATGTTTGTTATTTCTAATGAAAAAAAAACGAGACTTTAGTATCACTTTAAAGAGGCTAATTAGCCCTCCCAGTTCTTACCTTGGTACTATAGAACACTTATAGCCCTTATGTTGTGGAGAATTGGATAGGTGGAGGCAGGGGCGTATCATGAAATTGGTGGGTCCGTGTGCAAGCCCACACCACACCGATCATCCCTGGCTGTCATGGAGAGATCATCCATAGGTGCAGTGTTGGTCAGAGCACAGTGGGCCCCCCCACACCTCAGGGCCCGTGTTCAGTGAACACCCTGCACCCATGGATGATACACCACTGGGTGGAGGGTTTTCATAGTCTAGCTGAAGACAACGTGGGGGGCTAACAATACACGGTCATCAAAAATTCTGTGTATCGTCAGTACACACCAGAACTATTCCACTTTACTTCCGGAAGGTTTTGCCCCCCATTATGCCCAGAGAATTTTTTGCTATTCAGCACAGTGCTACTGGCTAACTGGCAATTGCGCGGTCATGCAACACTGTACACAAATGAAAATTGTTATGATTTTGTTCACACAAATAGAGCTTTTTTCGGGGGTATTTGATCACCACTGGGTTCTTTAGCTTTATAAATAAAATAAATCCTAAAAATGTTTAAATAAACATGTTTTTCTTAGTATCTGCTTTAAAATTTTGCAAATAAATGATCTTTCTTCATAAATAGGTCAAAATGTATTTTACTGCACTTCTTCAGTAAAAAATAATGCAAATCAGTGTATATTATTTAATCTGTGTGAAAGTTATAGAGTCCACAAACTATGGTATAGATATATGTGAAAATTCATCAATTCTGATGTACTGACGGGCTATCTCACTTCTTGAGGCCCATAAAATGTCAGGACAGTACAAATACCCCTTGAATGACCCCTTTTCGGAAAGTAGACAGTCCAAGGTATATAGTAAGAGACACGTTTTTTGAAGTTGTAAAGTTTGTCACAATTTTTGTGAAAATTAAACTAAATAAAATTTGGGTTTTTTTCAGGTTTTTTTTTTATTTTTTTACATACTGTCACCATTGCGGTCCAAAGTCGTCATATGATGCGGCGTGGCGCTATGGCCAATAATAGTGATTGCATGATACCCCGGCCTCTCACAGCAGCTAGGTAATGGAAGCTGTGATCCTGAGCAGTCATGGGATCACGCTGCTGTGCACCTCGGGCACACTAGTGCGCATGTGTCGGGCGATGTATCAGTATGTTGCCTGGCCTGGCTGTGCTGCCCGCTAGCAGTATATGTACCATTAGGCAAGTGGTTTTAAGCCCTGGGTGCATTTGTGGCTTGGCAATAGATATTTTTCTGCTCTTACAGGGTCTTTAACCACTTGCCGACCGGCTGCCGCCATTATACGGCGGTCGCGGGAACATGTGGTGTGGGCCCACTGGCTAGAGGGGGAGCCAATCAGTGGGTGGGGCAGACTGGATGTCCGCCGGCCACCCGCGATCGCTCCCAAGACACTGCAGAACGGGGATCTGTGAGTGTAAACAAACAGATCCCCGTTCTGACAGTGGAGTTGAGAGAGATTGTCTGTTCCTAGTGATCAGGAACAACGATCTATCTCCTCCTCTAGGCAGCCCAGCCCCCATACAATTAGAAACACCACAGAGGGAACACATTTAACCCTTTGATCACCACTAGTGTTAACCCCTTCCCTGCCAATGACATGTACACAGTAATCAGTGGCTTGTTTTAGCTCTGATTGCTGTATAAATGTCACTGGTCCCAAAAAAGTGTCAAAAGTGTCCGACCTGTCCGACGCAATGTCCTGCTAAAAATCACAGATCGCCGCCATTACTAGTAAAAAAAAAAAATAATAAAAATGCCATAAATCTATTCCCAAAGACGCAATAACTTTTTGTGCAAACCAATCAACATACGCTTATTGTGATTTTTGTAGAAGAATATATGTCGGCCTAAACTGATGAAGAAATTATTTTTTTTTACATTTTTTATATTTATTATAGCAAAAAGTAAAAAATATATATTTTTTCAAAATTGTCGCTCTTTTTTTGTTTATAGTGCAAAAAATAAAAACCAAAGAGGTGATCAAATACCACCAAAAGACAGCTCTATTTGTAGGAAAAATAGAACGTAATTTTTGTTACAGCGTCTCACGACCACGCAATTGTCAGTTAAAGCGACACAGTGTCGTATCTCAAAAAATGCTCTGCTTAGGAAGGGGGTAAATCCTTCTGGGGCTGAAGTGGTTAAAGAGATAAAACATGGGAAAAGTTGCATGTATTGAAAACTTTAAACAAAGAAAAATGCATTGTTTTCATTTTGTTATATCTTTTTGCATGTCAATTGCATGCATAGAAAATACAATCATTTTCACAAGACTATATTGCCAGAAGAAATGCCTTTCAACTGCAATAAACAACTTGTACATATTTTATCTCACAAAAGTGAGTACACCCCTCACATTTTTGTAAATATTTTATTCTATCTTTTCATGTGACAACACTGAAGAAATGACATTTTTCTACAATGTAAAGTAGTGAGTGTACAGCTTGTATAACAGTGTAAATTTTCTGTCCCCTCAAAATAACTCAACACACAGCCATTAATGTCTAAACTGCTGGCAACAAAAGTGAGTACACCCCTAAGTGAAAATGTCCAAATTGGGCCCAATTAGCCTTTTCCCTTCCCGGTGTCATGTGACTCGTTAATGTTACAAGGTCTCAGATGTGAAAGGGGAGCAGGTGTGTTAAATGTGGTGTTATCGCTCTCACTCTCTCATACTGGTCACTGGAAGTTCAACATGGCACCTCATGGCAAAGAACTCTTTGGGGATCTTAAAGAAAAGAATTGTTGCTCTACATAAAGATGTCCTAGGCTATAAGAAGATCGCCAAGACCCTGAAACTGAGCTGCAGCACGGTGGCCAAGACCATACAGCAGTTTTACAGGACAGGTTCCACTCAGAACAGGCCTCGCCATGGTCGACCAAAGAAGTTGAGTGCAGTGCTCAGCGTCATATCCAGAGGTTGTCTTTGGGAAATAGACGTATGAGTGCTGCCAGCATTGCTGCAGAGGTTGAAGGGGTGGGGGGTCAGCCTGTCAGTGCTCAGACCATACGCCGCACACTGCATCAAATTGGTCTGCATGGCTGTCATTCCAGAAGGAAGCCTCTTCTACAGATGCTGCACAAGAAAGCCGGCAAACAGTTTGCTGAAGACAAGCAGACTAAGGACATGGATTACTGGAACCATGTCCTGTGGTCTGATGAGACCAAGATAAACTTATTTGGTTCAGATGGTGTCAAGCATGTGTGGCGGCAACCAGGTGAGCAGTACAAAGACAAGTGTGTCTTGCCCACAATAAAGCATGCTGGTGGGAGTGTCATGGTCTGGGGCTGCATGAGTGCTGCCAGCACTGGGGAGCTACAGTTCATTGAGGGAACCATGAATGCCAGCATGTACTGTGACATACTGAAGCAGAGCATGATCCCCTCCTTTCGGAGACTGGGCCGCAGGGCAGTATTCCAACATGATAAGGACCCCAAACACACCTCCAAGGCAACCACTGCCTTGCTAACGAACCTGAGGGTAAAGGTGATGGACTGGCCAAGCATGTCTCCAGACCTAAACCCTATTGAGCATCTGTGGGGCATCCTCAAATGGACGGTGGAGGAGCACAAGGTCTCTAACATCCACCAGCTCCATGATGTCATCATGGAGGAGGGGGAAGAGGACTCCAGTGGCAACCTGTGAAGCTCTGGTGAACTCCATACCCAAGAGAGTTAAGGCAGTGCTGGAAAATAATGGTGGTGGCCACACAATATTCACACTTTGGGCCCAATTTGGACATTTTCACTCAGGGATGTACTCACTTTTGTTGCCAGTGGTTTAGACATTAATGGCTGTGTGTTGAGTTATTTTGAGGGGACAGAAAATTTGCACTGTTATACAAGCTGTACACTCACTACTTTACATTGTAGCAAAGTGTAATTTCTTCAGTGTTATCACATGAAAATATATAATAAAATATTGACAAAAATGTGAGGGGTGTACTCACTTTTGTGAGATATTGTATATTACATTCAGTATTATACATAATGACAGAGCCAATGGCAAATTAGCATGCCTATAGTTAACTGCTTAGCGACCGCCCCACGCACATATATTGCGGCAGGGCAGCCGCTCTGTGCCGGATCCCATACCTAGTATGTGATCTGACACTTCTGGGTCTAGGGCACGCACGCACAGCTGGCGACCCTCTCCCGCTGTGATTGGACACAGCAGGAGCCAAACAGATGGTCCAGGGGACGCGATGTCTGCTTGGACCCACTGATCATTTAGGAGAATGGCAGATCTGCCTATATAGACAGGTCTGTCTATATAAACAAGGCAGACTGCCATTCTGTGAGAGGGGAATGTGCTGATTCTGTGTTCCTGCTAAGCAGGAACACGGATGTTTACATTCCCCCAGTCAAAGCACCTCCCCCACAGTTAGTAATCACTCCCAGGGAGCACATTTAACCCTTTGATTGCCTCTGATGTTAAAGAGAAAGTAAACCCAGATTGGGTTTACTTCCTCAATATAACCCTGTAAAGTAGAAGCGTAATGGGCTACTATGCATCGCATAGTAGCCCATTATGTGCGACTTACCTGCAAACGAAGCCTGCGGCGTCCAGCGATGTCCCCGCTCCAGGCCGCGTCCATCTTCTGCCCCTCTTCCTTTCTGGGGCCGCGACTCCAGAGCTGTGACTGGCCGGAGTCGTGTGACATCACTGCGTGGGACCCGCCAGTCACGGCACAGGGATAGTGGAGAAACGGCACAGAGGCCATTTCTTCACTGCGCATGTGGCGACATGACGCCAGCACATGCATAACACTGCATATCTCCTGAACCGTGCCGGTTTAGGAGATATGCAGTGCACCTACAGGTAAGCCTTATTCTAGGCTTACCTCTTGTTTAAAATGGTTGTCACAGGTTGACAACCACTTTAACCCCTTCCCTGCCAGTGTCATTAGTACAGTAACAGTGCATATTTTTTAGCACTGGTCACTCTATTAGTGTCACTGGTCCCCAAAAAGTGTCTAAAATGTCAGTTAGATATACAATTTGTCCGCCGCAATATCACAGTCCTGCTATAAGTCACTGATCGCTGCCATTACTAGTAAAAAATATACCATAGTTTGTAGACGCTATAACTTATGTGTAAACCATATACACGTATTGCGATTTTTTTTTTTTTTTTAACAAAAATGTGTAGCAGAATACATATTGGCCTAAATTGATGAAGAAATTTAATTTTTATACATTTTTTATTGGATGTATTTTATAGCAGAAAGTAAAAAATATATTTTTTAAATTGTCGGCCTTTTTTTGATTATAGCGCAAAAAATAAAGATGTCAGAGGTGATCAAATACCACCAATGGAAAGCTCTATTTGTGGGGGAAAAAAGGACAAACATTTTATTTGGGTACAGTGCCGCATGCTCGCGCAATTGTCAGTTAAAATAACACAGTGCCGTATCGCAAAAATGGCCTGGTCATTAAGGGGGTAAATCTGAAATGGTTAAAATGTACAAACTGGCCTGGGAGAGGATCAACACTGAGGCGGGCGCAATAGGGGTACACAAATCCACAAAGGCATCCTCAATGTAGCCTTGACAGAGGCGGGATACAAAGTATTCGCCAGGTGGTACCTGGAACCAGAGCGCCTCTCCAAAATGAATCCAGGAGCTTCGGCCTCCTGCTTCAGGGGATGTGGACAGGTGGGCTCTCCATTGCTGCTTCTGGACGAAGGTACACTCCTTAATATTTTCGATCACAATGGTCAACATTATTAAAGATGCTTGCATCGCCCTTCTAAACAAATCAGTGGAAAATATCCCCAGACATACTCAGATGTTGATATACTTTATCTTTTTGGCGGCCAAAATTGCCATTGCGTCAGCTTGGAAAAGCCCTATTATAGATATAGCTTTCATGAAACGCAAACTGACGTGGATCATGCTGAACGATAGTGAGTGTTCTCAAACAACCTCTTTTCGAGAAAATATGGTCTCCCTGGCTTTCATACTTACAGACCCTTGATTATTACAGATGTTCACGCGAATGACCGACGGAGGATTCCCAGATGGATCCACTCTTCTTTTTTCTCTGTTTCTTTCTTTTCTTCTATATCTTTACTCCATGTTTATCTATGGTATCTTGTCTCTTTGTTCCCCTTGCTCCCCTTTTTCTTTGGTAAACCCAGGTACCTCTGGACATGGGCGTCCGCAGGTAGGGGCAAGGGGGGGCAATTGCCCCCCCCTGGCATTAGGGATCGGATCGGGGGTTCCCCAGTAGGTCCTTATCCTCTTGAGCCATGTATGCAGTTTCTGACAGTCTCTTGGGCCATGTCCGCAGTCTCTGACTATCTCCTGTACCATGACCACAGTCTCTGACGGTTTCCTGTACCATGTCCGCAGTCTCTGACCGTATCCTGTACTATGTCGGTAGTCTCTGAACATCTCCTGTATCATGTTTGCAGTCTCTGACCATCTCCTATACTATGTCTGCAGTCTCTGACCATCTCCTATACTATGTCTGCAGTCTCTGACCGTGATAATGCAATAATGACATTGTCAAAAAGGGGCAGAGCATGGATGACCTTAAAATTATGCCCTCCCCTGAAAAAAGTTCTGCGGACGCCCATGCCTCTGGATATATTGTTGGGGACAGCCTCCCCCCAAGAGGGACAGTTATAATTAAAGATCTCTGAAAGTATTTTACTCATTATATACTTATGCTTCCTAGACTAATGAGTAGACGTTTATTACTTTAGCAGTATAGAACATTAGAGACTATGTTATATCACAAACACACAATGCGCTGATATGTTGGCGGAATGACTGTATTGTAAAACACAAGTAGTTCGGATGTCCTGCCAGTATCCCAGTACTGGTTACTGTCCTGCCTCATATTTTAGTTGACATGTATTGAGGGGACCACATGGCTGACCTTACCTGCATGTTAGGACTTCAGCAGGCTGTAGTAACCACCAGATGCGCAACTAGAACCTTCAGGGCCCAGGTGCAAGAAATTATGAAGGGCCCCCCTAACCCCTGGCCAGTGCCGTTCCCTCTTCCCACTGATCCTGGGGCTCTTTACTCCCATCGCGGGGCCCTTTATTACGGTCTCACGACGGGACCCTTTCACAAGTTCTGCCATGGGCCCCCTTTCTGCTGTCTTCGTGCCTCCCCCACGGTGGGGAAAATCCAGGGAGCAGGTGTGACCTTTGCAATCCTGATAGTTCCCTCACTGGTGTCAGTTTTTAATTTTTGTTATTTTCATTTTATTTTTTTTACAATTTTATTTATTTATTAATTTTTTCTAGGAGCTCTGTTGGGGGTTTTTGATGAGATATCAGGGCTCTAAACAAACCTCAGCCCTCAATCTCCATCTGTGTAACCTCAGCTGCACAGAATGAATGAACAGGAATAGTTGGGTACCGAGCCTCCCAGTACAGCAACTGGCAGGAGAGAGGAGGGGGGGGGGGGGACAGCAGCGCTGTGGGGGGACCAGGGGAGCACTCGGACTCAGGA
>BLSH010068643.1:1030684-1042856 GCA_018402905.1 Glandirana rugosa
CGCTGGAAAACGGTGTAAAGTCCGAAGTTTGTATTTCTATATTTTGACATTAAAAAACACTTCTTAGTTGTTGTTCACCCTGTGTTAGTACTGCACCTTGTTTTAAATAACCTATAAAGTTTGAAAAAATTGTTTATTTTTTGACTTTTTAACCCGCACGTTTTAATAAGTTGGGGGAATTCAATTATGAAACATCGCGGTGGAAAAATAATAATAATAATAATATGTCCTAAATATATCGCGGTTGTCAAACGCGTCGCGAAATGTTATTTCTTCCCCGTGTCATGTTAATGTTATGTCAAGTTATGTCTTCCTTATCCCATCCAACCTCACTGAGCTCGAGCTGTTGTGCAAGGAGGAATGGGCAAAAATTTCAGTCTCTCGATGTGCAAAACTGATAGAGACTTCCCCAAGCGACTTACAGCTGTAATAGCATCCCTTTAGATTGTAAGCTCTACGAGCAGGGCCCTCCTATTCCTTCTGTATTGAACTGTATTGTAATTGTACTGTGCCCCTTCTTTATTGTAAAGCGCTGCGCAAACTGTTGGCGCTATATAAATCCTGTATAATAATAATAATAATAAAAAGGTGGCGCTACAAAGTATTAACTTAAGGGGGTTGAATAATTTTGCACGCCCAATTTTTCAGTTTTTTATTTGTTAAAAAAGTTTGAAATATCCAATAAATTTTGTTCCACGTCATGATTGTGTCCCACTTGTTGTTGATTCTTCACAAAAAATTACAGTTTTATATCTTTATGTTTGAAGCCTGAAATGTGGCAAAAGGTCGCAAAGTTCAAGGGGGCCGAATACTTTCGCAAGGCACTGTATTTACAGTACCTATAGGTAAGCCTTATTATAGGCTTACCTATAGGTAAAAATCATACATGGGAGTTTACTCCTACTTTAAAGGTGAACTTAACGTTTAGGCTCCCTTCACATCTTGGTGTTCTGTAGCGACACCTGCAGACGCTCATTTTTTTTAGCTTTTTTTTGTTTTTTTACTTAAGCGTTTTTGAATGGGACTCCAAAAACGCTCAGAAAGAAGCTCATGTACCGAATCTTGACACAGAGCCAGGAGTGTTTGCGATCGTGATTTTTGGGGTGCCATTGTGATCCAGCCCAGGTGTGAATGGAGCCTTAACGTATGGCTCCTGTGCCTCACTGAATCTGGTAAGCTGTATCCTATATGGGTGTGCTTGGGGGCCACAACCTGGAAGAAATCCATCTTCATTATCAGAAGGTCCTTAGACTCTAAGCACATCGCCATCTAGTGCAGACTTCACAGAGGGTTCACAAGCCCCTTTGCCTTGATAATCATGTTGCTGACTGTAACACATTTTTTAGGCCCTTGACTTCCACCTTACCAGTTAATACAATCTTTATCCACTCCCATGTCTCAGGGCTTAGATTGTTAAAGGGTAACTCCACGTTTGTGGGGGAAAAAATAGCAAATAAAGAAAACATTATATAGAGTGTACAATTGCGATACAAGCCATATTGTATTTGAATGTTATTAAAAATTACCATTCGAATTCAATCTGCAGCCACTGTAATTTTCTATAAAGGCAATGAAATATGGCTACCTGGAGTTGTTTTGTACACAGAATGTGTGCTGACCACTCCCCAGAAACATCATTTACTGCTTGTGTGATTGGCTCACCAATTTTCCCAGAAGTCTGCCTAAGGTACAAGTCAGATTTCAGGCATCCCTTGCAACAAAAATTTCACTTTTGGAGAGATACTTCCAATAGGAACACACGTCTAAAGGGATGCAGGACCAGCAGATTGACTCATTAGTGCTACCACAGCTGACTGTTAATTATGAAACCACTCCCACGAGAACCACTTAGTAGAGAGGCACAGAGGAACAAACAGTGATTTCTTCAGAATAACAAAAGATAGGAATCTGAAACAAAGTTTGTTATAATCCTTGCAATGTACATAGATCACCCAGAGGGGAATGTTTTTTTCTCAATAAAAGTGGAGTTACGCTTTAAAGGGAAAAGGAGGTGATCAGTTTTGCTGCGCTGCTCATATGCTAGTAGATTTTCAAAAAAAAAAAAAGGGACACTCTACTGACCATACCCACCTTTAACCTAAGAATCACACCCCTGTTATTTACATGCCCTCAAACAACTGGTCACAAACCCCTGGAACAGGTCGACGTTCAAGGTGTAAAGACAAAATAAGCAGTTTTTTACGTCAATTGATTTTTATTATGGTTTTTCAGTACAGTATTATAAATACAAAGGAACATTTGCCAATGGCACTATAAAATGGAAAACTATGAGAGGCGGCAATATATTCATGCATAGATAGGAGGGACACCTTGAAGGTTCCAAGAAAAAATACAATGCAGAACACCTGCAGGTATGGCCACTAAGTGCCCAGGTGCATAGTTATGAGCAGGCGGAAAATTCCTATTAGCCAGACCTGTGCCCATGCATATACTTACACATGTGTGCACGCCGACGTGCACACCCGTCCGTCACTAGATTGGCGCCAAATGGGCTAGTTATAAACCTCTGCTGCACTAGGTCCTTGCCTTGTGGTCTACAGCGTTCTGCTACCGGCTAATTGTTCCTGTGTTTGATCTCCTGTTGACGTCCTGATTCGTCTGACCCTGATGAAGTCTGCCTGAACAGACTCCTGGCTTGCTCTTCGACCACGTCGCTGCCTGATCCTTCTGCCTATCTGCTTACTGTTGCCAACTCCAGCCTGAACCTGACTACTCTTCTTCCTGCTGCTTTGTTACTGACATTCCTGCTAGTTACTGACTCGGCTTGTCTGTGTCCAGCCGGTGAAGGCCATCTCTACTCCTGCAGCCTGCCAGGTACCTGCTGTCTGCCAGCCTGCCAAGTGCTTGCTGTCTGTGGTTTGCCTTGCCCACCAAGTGCCTGCTCACTCTCTTCTAGCCTGCTGCCCTGTGTCACAATCCAGCCTGCATCCAAGTGTGCACAGACCTCTCATCTGCAGCCGTCATCACCAGAACTGCCAGGCACTCATGCCACTCCAGGCTCTTGTGCCTCCTGTTATTTTACTAGAGGTACCGAGCTGGTGGTGTAAGAGATCACCTTCATCACCACATCAGGCTCCATCACCAGGTACATGACACTAAGGTAGGTGTCACTTCACTGTGTATAGATTGTAATAGGGAGTAAAATTAAACCCAGCTCTCAGCAGAAATACCATACTGAGAAATGCTTAGTCAGAGATTGCTGCCAGTGACAGCAATAACAATCCCCACCACCGGTGTCATTGACCGCACACCCCCACATTGATGTAGGTGACCGAAGTAATAATCCCCGCATTGGTGTCAGCGACCGCAATAATAAACTCCAACAACCAATGATACTGTGGCCCTGCCAGCATCCTGGCAACCAATGATGCCCTGGGGTTTATTTACTAAAACTGGAGAGTGCAAAATCTGGTGCATCTTGGAATAGAAGCCAATCAGCTTCCAGGTTTTATTGTCAAAGCTTAATTGAACAAGCTGAAGTTAGAAGTTGATTGGCTACCATGCACCCCTGCACCAGATTTTGAGTGCATCAGGTTTAGTAAATCTCCCCCATGTGTCTGTGCGATGGTGGTTGCTAGGATGCCTATACTATACCAGTCATTGATGCTCTGCTGCCTGTGTCCTAGCAACCACTGTGTGGGCAGAGCAATGTTACTGAGCTGCAGTGAGGACAGAGTGTGTGATGGCAGCGACAGTGATGTTTTAAGCCCCCACATTGGTGTCAGTGGCAGTGATGAAGTATTCTAACCCCACATTGGTTGTAATGGTAGAGAAATGTTGTATCCCCTGTAATAACTAATTGGTGGATGCATCATACTAGCAGGCCTAAGCTGACTGCTATGAGCCAAGCTAACCTGATAGGTTTCACAGCAGACCAATTAATAGCTGGCACTGAGGTCACGAATGATGGGACTTAATGCATGGTCCCCCTCCCCATACCTTAATGCAAAACCAAAAGTTCTTAGGCAGATTACTATGTTGTGTACCTAGGAGAGAGAGAGGCATTATATTTTAACCGCTTGCCTACCACATCATGAAGATGTACGGGGGCAAAGTATCTCTTCTGTGCCAGATAATGTACCTAGTACGTGATCTGGCACTTCCTGTAGGGGGTGAATGGCCGATTTGTCACAGCAGAAGCTGATCAGCAGGTGGCGGCGAATGGATGTCTGCCGGCACCCGCTGATCGTCAGCAAAACACACAGAATGGAGCTCTGCCTGTGTAAACATAGAAAAGTGATGGCAAAAGAAGAATGAGTAGTCCATCGAGTCTGCCCATATTATTTATTTATTTTTTGTTTTTCGTGTTTTTGTTTTTTTCATTAACCTTGTTGTCTGACTATAGATCTATGTTTATCCCAAGCATTTTTGAAGCCATTTGAACGCAGAGCTTCTTTCTGACAAGGGGAAGGGTTGAATTCTCTTTCCCTGTAAAGCAGTGAATAAAATCTATTCCTTCCCTTAGTGAAATCCCCTCACATATTACACAAAATGTATAGGAGTATACCGCGCTAAAGTCCAAATAGGTGAAGCTGCAGCCAATATACGCAATATAATATAGTACTGTATATACTCGAGTATAAGCCGAGTTTTTCAGCACATTTTTTGTGCTGAAAAAGGCCCCCCTCGGCTTATACTCGAGTCAGCCTCTTAGGGTGGTCTGAAAAGATGAGCCAATTCACATTGCACAGAGCGCGCTGCTTCTATGAGCCGCTCTGTGCATGAAACCGTGACCTAATTACGCTGGAATGCAGAGAGAGCTGTCAGATCGTCAAGTTGATGTCGGGAGGTGGGCTGGACGGAACAGCTATCAAACACCAGCCAATAAGACAGGGGCTGGGCGGGTGTTAGCTGTTCAGTCCCGCCCACCTCCGATCTCAGTGAAAATCTGACAGCTCTCTCTCTCCATGGCGGACATGTGAGTACCTTATTGACCCAGGAATCTGATAGACACCAGAGGCAGCTGTACCTTCTCAGCCCTGAAGGTATAGGACAGAGTCCAAACAGTGAGTTTGAGTGTCTATTCCAGCTTGTCTGGTGTCCACCTCTGCATTAAATTTTGACTCTACTGTGTCCACTCTGCTCCAGCCGGCAGCCGGCCTGGTATACATAATAGGTCCAGGGGAGATGGCATATAATCAATGTGGTTATATTGAATTACTGAGGGCAGCGGACACAGCCACAGCCGAGCAGTGATTCTCAATGACTGTTCTAGCGCATTTAGTGTATACCTCACATAGATATATCTGACTGCTCTGACCTTACTCTGCTTAACAGTAGCCAGCCCTGCATATACAATTGTCCAGAGGAGACGGCACAAAAGTTTGAGTCCATGTTGAAAAAGAGCTTGTCTTCTCAGACCAATTAGGAAATCCCTGTGTAATGGCTGAGTCCCTGTGTTCTGGCTACAATACCTGTGATCTGGCTACAAAACCTGTGTTCTGGCTGAGTCCCTGTGTAATGGCTGAGTCCCTGTGTTCTGGCTACAATACCTGTGTTCTGGCTACAATACCTGTGTAATGGCTCCCTATCACTGTGTTATGGCTGCTGCATTTCCCGCCCTAGGCTTATACTCGAGTCAATACGTTTTCCCAATTTTTTGTGGTAAAATTAAGTGCCTCTGCTTATATTCGGGTCGGCTTATACTCGAGTATATACGGTAATTGGAACAAAAATAATACAAAGGGGTTATTGTTGCCCTGGACCGTAATACATACATGGAGGAAATGTATAACATTTTGTGGGACCAGACCACATACCAACTTTTAAGTTCAGACCCCAAATCAAAATATAAGTCTGACTTGAATAAGATCATCAGTAGGGGTTTACAACGGGGTATTTTGACCAAAAAGGAGGGATGTTTCCTAATGCCTAAGGCTCCACAAACTCCGGTTATTTATTATCTTCCTAAGCTACATAAAGATCCTATCTGCCCACCCGGGCGTCCTATTGTCAGTGGAATTGATTCCCTGACTTCCTTGGTGGGCAGATATATTGATTTCTTTCTTCAACCCTTGGTACGGAACATGCCATCTTTTTTAAAAGATTCGAGACATGTAATTAATACACTCTCTGGATTTTACCCCTACTGACGGTTTACTTTTAGTGACAGGTGATCTTACCTCTTTATACACTAAAATACCACATCAACTGAGTCTCTATGCAGTTAGATACTATCTAGATTGTGAGTCTGACTTACCACACGAACAGATAGATTTCATAATGAACTTATTACAATTTGCGGCGACCCACAACTACATCTGGTTTGACCAAAAGTTCTATAGTCAAATCAAGGGGGTCGCTATGGGGGCCAAATATGCACCGAGTCTGGCCAATTTATTTATGGCGCTATGGGAGGAGGAGGTTGTCTATGCCCAGAAGAGGCCAGAAATTCTTTGCTCACAGCCACACTTTTTGCATTTCACTCCCATCACACATTCATTACCTGACATGTTTGTTTACTCCACAGACACTTCTTACAATTGCAGTACACACCCTTCTCTGGTCAACACTACACCATCCCTGTCCACCGTGGATGCTGCCCTTTGTGGTTTGGTGCCATCATTGGTAGCCCCCAGAGCTCCCGGCAATGGTGATCCGGGCTGACATGCAGTTCCAGGCATGGGCATCCTACTCCTAGCACTTTGATGACTCTGTAAGTTTTTTTTTTATACATTGGTGGTATATTTTTTTCATTTTTAATTTTTATGTGCTTATATATCCTTGTCTTATATCCTACAATTTTGAATTATACATATTTATATTTTTTATCATAGATAGGCTTGCTCCTGAAGAGTGACCATTAAGTCACGAAATGTGCGTCGAGCTACGAACAGTCCTATCCTCTCATGTGCTGTACAAAGACTAAATATTTTTTATATGAGACCCCTGCTGGTATAATCAAAACCATTTGATATGAGACTCCTGCTGGTATAATCAACACCATTTGATATGAGACTCCTGCTGGTATATTCAAGATTTCAATAGTGATTATGGTTACTTATTTGGCTATGCACCATGGGAAATTTGTGAATATGTGTGTATACATATGATATTTTACTGCAATATGAATTGTACAGTGTTATATACTTTTCATTGTAGAGCACGGTCTCAAGTCTATATTATATATATATATATATATATATATATATATATATATATATATATATATGAATTAAAAATTGATTAATACTATCTTCATACCTAAGCACTTATTCATTCTCCATTGCACGCCTCACTCAAAGTCCCACTTTTTGTTCCTTTTGTCATAATATCACCAATATACTCACAGGATTTAGAAACCATTCGGTATCTAAACATTATAGAGAATTCCACAATAGAGATCCTTCCAAGACCCTGTTTTTGGGCATCGACAAATATGAACCTCACCGGAGAGGCAGTTCCCTGGTGAGGGGCATCTCCAGGTTGGAGATGTCTTGGATATACTAAATTCGATCTTATGTACCACATGGCCTCAACGTAGACGTTGATATAAATGCTTTTATTGACAATTCTTAAGTAACTTTATATCTACTAGTCAGTGTTATTGACTCATTTGGGTGCCCATTCATTATGGCGGATAGGGTCGCTATGTCCACTTTCCTCCATATTGTTGACAATGAATAACTATAAACAAGTAGGAAGGATAAAAGAGAGTAAATATATTTATAGGCATAAAGGGTTCTGAGCTGCCATGTTGCTTTGAAAAGGGAGCGCCTATATACTCCTGGCTGGGAAAAAGCCGGACCCGCCCCCCACCACCCCGGCACCAGCCCCCAGGGGAGGGGACAGCCAGAGTGTGGGACAAACACTCAGTGATTGATGCAAACAGTAAAAACAATAGTAACAATAATTATATGACAGTGTATGCTGTAACTGGGGGGGTGCAGGCGCATGATGGGGGGGGGGGGATAAGAGGGGAGGCACTGATGAGGATGCGAGCTGTACGAGTGGGAGCTGGGGTGCTGGGGAGCTGTGCAGCATCGCTAGGAGGAGGAAAGTTGGCGGATCGGGCGGACAAGGAGCCTCAGCATGTGGGGGTGTTATAACTGGGGGGGTGCAGGAACATGATGGGGGAAGGGGGAGAGAGAGGAGAGGCGCTGATGAGGATGGGAGCTGTATGGGTGGGAGCTGGGGAGCTGTGCAGCATCGCTGGGGGGAGGAGAGTGGCCGGACAAGGCGCATCAGCATGTCCGCTCCACTTCGCAAAGGGCGCCGAGCCCTCAGCTGTGACAGGAGGGAGGGGAGTGGAGTAGGCGGAGCTGGCGGACAGTGAGTCCCAGCAAGTCCGCTCCACCTACGGTACACAGTCAAGCCGTCCAAGCTTTGACTCGAGAAGTCACAGCCTGCATAGGCTTGGGCAGAATGTGACAAATGATACTGGTAGAGGGAAGGGGGGAAGGGAGCGACGCAGGGCAATTGCACGGGAGAGAACGGGGTTTGGAGTGGAAACGGACAACAGCCATTTTTATCCTTCCTCCAGCCTCCCACTGGCTCGTGACACCTGGTTCATCTTCTCGCCCACCTGCCTGGAGCCTCGGAACCCACCGGAGTGACCAGACACATGTGAAGGCGGGACCCCCAGCACACGGACCACCCAGACTGGGACACCTGGACTCTGTACATGTTTGCAAAACACTTCCTCTTGTAAGTGCAATTTTAATACATTGGTTGTTTTTAACCCTCTACTGCACTTAGTGGGGCGCCACTTGTTTTTCTGTTTCTTAAATTAGGGACTGTTCCCAGAAACCAGGGATATTTCTTCAGCTTATCATATACCAACAAGGAACATGCTAATAGAAGGAATGCAAAGTGACAAAAAGATAAGCTTATTAGTGTGCTGCTTCTCCTTTTATTGTCAAGTCTCTGACTGGGGGAGGGACAAGACCTGTAAGCTCCTTTACATGTATTTAATTTGTTTAGCAGCAGTATCTGCTATTCATACCTTACTATGCACTTGGTGCTAGTTGGAAGAATTAACGGAGCAGTTTATAGAAGTGTTACCATATGGTCTATTATGTACTAATCCAGCCATTCTCAACTAGGGTTCTGTGGAGCTCTATGGTTTCTTCAGGGGCTACTAGGGGTTCCTTAAAGAGGAGCTCCAGTCTGCTCACCCAAAAAATGAAAAGTCAAATACTGTAGCTGCCGACTTTTACTATTAGGACACTCACCTGTCCAGGAATCCAGCAATATCCTCACCCGTGCCAATTCTTCAATCTGCTTCGGGTCCAGGCATCGGCATCTCAAGTAAGGGTAACTGGCAGTAAAGCCTTCCGGCCCCACAGTCGCATGCGCTGAGCATTATGAATAGTCCCTCAGTTTTCTGGGACCTGTGATGTGTCCCAGAAGGCTGGAGGGGAGGGGGGTGAATGAGGGACTCCAAAATTCCGCTCAGATCTCCATGGTGATCTGACCGGAAGTGGGAGCTGATACCTGTCGAAATCAGGTACACACACAAAAGTGTCAAATGTGGCAGTGGAGGGGAGAGGATGCAAACAAACAAGTGGAACTTCCCCTTTTTCCACTTTAAGCTGTGGCTATTTGACCTCCCAATTGAGGGTGTCTGCATAGTTCCAAGGCCAATATCTTTTGGTGAAGTCAATGGTGTGACATCAATGATCTTTGTAACCAACACTGTAAGGGTGCATTCTTCCCACTGGCTCCCAATGTAAGAGGCATTTCCCACTTATCCCCAATGACTTGGTTTTAGCAGGGGATCCCCAAGTCCTTAAAATTATTTCAAGGGTTCCCCTAAGGTTAAAAGGTTGAGAAAGGCTATACTACTATGTCTTTCAATTTGGATTTCTGACATATCCTAAAGTCACAAAAATGTTTACATGGAGTTTAACTTTGAATTCAGCATCTATCTCTCTCCACCCTAAAACTGGCCTTAGATGGATCGAATCTCGGCCAGTTTAGCAGTCAGTCTGCATGAGCCCAAAATGTGAATATATTTTACAATGTCTCCTCTAATATCCTGGTTCCTTAAGCCGTAGATCAGAGGGTTGAAAAATGGCGTCACCAAAATATATATCAAAGATAGGTACTTGTTTGTATTGGAGGAACTGTTTTTTGATGAAAAGATATATACAGACGCCAAGTTTCCAAAGTAAAGGCAAACTACAGTGAGGTGGGAACTGCAGGTAGAGAAGGCCTTCTGTCTCTTGATGGAGGATGAGATCTTCAGAATGGTGTGGAAGATGTAAATATAGGTGGCAACAACGATGAACACAAATGGACAGGCAATCAGAGGAGTGGACACCATAGAAATGAACAGGAGAAACATCACAGAAGAAATGGTTGATGGTATTTGGACCACAGAATTCTAACCTACACAAGAAAACATATAGTACAAGTGACAGCGTAAATCCCATTGACCAACACAAAATGATCACCTAAAATTGAAGTTTAGGTGTCATAATGAGAGTATAATATAATGGCTTACAAATGGGCACATATCGGTAAAGGACATGGAGATAAAAAACAGACACTGACTGATTCCACATATTGCTAACAGATAGAAGTTAAAAAAATGTTTGCAATGGATATTTTTACACCACTTTCCAGTGTCAACCATAACCTACTGGGCTGAATATTGCTGGTGAATAGGATCTCAGATAAAGACAGTTGACTCAGAAAGATGTACATGGGAGAATGAAGGTTTTGACTGACCATAACCAAGATGACAACAGGGGCATTTCCTGTTAGAGCCATGATGTAAATGACCAGAAGAACAAATAGTAGGATTTTATGATCATGAAGGTTGCCGAAACCCAAGAGGAGAAATTATGTGACTGTTGTTTGATTCTTTATAACCATCACCTGAAGATCAAAAGATAAACTTAGGACGTAAGGTCCAATTTTACCTTTAGGGCTATATGTCCTACTTAGCCTTTGCCATGTTTCAAGTTTTAAAAAAGCACTGCTCACTCTGTCTACATTCAATTCTGGTCTCTGTATACTACTCCAGTGGTGGATGGTGCTCTTCTAGCAATATTTAACCACTTCCTGTGAGCTAAGGTTGTCATGTTCACACTCTGGTTGGTAACCCATCATGCCTGGACTCACAATGGAAAAAGAATTGCGCCGACACATTTCAAGCAGAGAGACAGAATACAGTGCCTTGAAAAAGTATTCATACCCCTTGAAATTTTCCACATTTTGTCATGTTACAACCAAAATCGTAAAATGTATTTTATTGGAATTTTATGTGATAGACCAACACAAAGTGGCACATAATTTTGAAGTGGAAGGAAAATGATGAATGGTTTTCAAAATGTTTCACAGATAAATATGTGAAAAGCATGCAGTGCATTTGTAAATGAAAATGGAAAGAGTATGGCACAACTGCAAACCTACCAAGACCTAAACTGACAGGCCGGGCAAGGAGAGTATTAATCAGAGAAGCAGCCAAGAGACCCATGGTAACTCTGGAGGAGCTGAAGAGATCCACAGCTCAGGTGGCAGAATCTGTCCACAGGACAACTATTAGTCGTGCACGCCACAAATCTGGCCTTTATGGAAGAGTGGCAAGAAGAAAGCCATTGTTGAAAGAAAGCCATAAGAAGTTCCGTTTGCAGTTTGCAAGAAGCTGTGTAGAGGACACAGCAAACATGTGGAAGAAGGTGCTCTGGTCAGATGAGACCAAAACTGAACTTTTTGGTTTAAAAGTAGAGTTGAGCGAACACCTGGAAGTTCGGGTTCTGCTGGTCCGTCCGAACTTCGGGACAAAGTCCGGGTCCGGGTCCGGACGGAACCCGAACGATCGCACGGACAACGAACCCCATTGAAATCAATGGGGACCCGAACTTTTAGGCACAAAAATGGCTGTAGGAAAGTCCTGGAAAGCCCCAGAGGGCTGCAAAAGGAAGTAAAATGGGGGTAAGGGTAGGGCAAGTGCCCTACAAAAAAATGGGGACAGGGAAATAACTTTAAATATTTAAAAAAAAATAAAAACTTAAAAAATGCAAAAATGGAGGTGAATGTGGATCATCTTCAAACTGTGTCTGAAAAGTATTAATTAACGGTAGAAGCCATATAACTGTTCTAAAATCATCTTCAAACTAGGGCAAGTGCCCTACAAAAAATGGGGAGAGGGAAAATAAATTAAAATCAAATTTAAAAAATGGGAAGGGGGGTGGATGTGGAG
>BLSH010068643.1:1044603-1068782 GCA_018402905.1 Glandirana rugosa
CTACGACCCTTCACTCGGTCAAATTTATCAAACAAAACGCGGTTCTTGACAGTGTCTCACGTACGCGTGCGAGGGCGCGTACGCGAAAGGACACGTACGTTGTCGTGCGAGCACGTGTTCGTACACGTAACCGTGTGTTCTCCACGCAGGCACGTGGAGAAGTGTGACTTCGTGCTTCGTGTCCCCTATAGGATACCGGCGGTAGAACCAATGACCGCACGAGAAGGACTGTATCACAAAACGAAAATTTATCACAACTCGCTTGGGCCTGACATTGCAAGCCCAGGCATGGCTTGAAAGCCCACAGGCACCGTGCCTGGGCCCGAACCCGAACGATTTTTGAAATGTCCGGGTCCGGGTCCGTGCCACGGACACCCGAAAGTTCGGTACGGACCCGAACGTTACAGTCCGGGTTCGCTCAACACTATTTAAAAGCAAAACACTATGTCAGGAAGAGCACGCCAGTAACCAAGATGGCGGCCATAGGATATCCCCTGTGCTTCGTGCTTCAGTGTGAAGAGGTGCACGGACGCACCTCTTGTGTGCCAATGCACATGCTTGTGCACGAGCGTGCTGTTGCATGCACAGGAAAGCGCATGCGCGGGAGCGTGCGCATGCACTCTGTGACAGTTCTTGGCGCAAAACAAACTATTTAAACTGGCTCACTTCCCAGCATCAATGCTGTCTGGCCTACAGCGTTCCCTGTGTATCTGCTATCAGTGGCCTGTATTCCTATTCTGGTTGACCTACCTGGCTTGTTCCTGACGACTCCTGCTATCTGCCTGCATCTGACCTTGGCTTGTCCTGACTACTCTCCTGCCTGCTCCCTTGTACCTCGCTGCCTGGCTGTTGCCGAATCTGCCTGCACCTGACCTTGCTCCTGCATCTGCTCTGGACCTGTCTTCCTTTGACTTCTCCAGCCTATTTGCACCTGCCTGTGCTCAATCCTTACCAGCTCCAGTGCTGCTAGCTGCTTTGCCTACTCTGCAGTCCGTGAGCCAGTTCCAGTCTCCAGCCTGTCGGCGGTCCCTGGTTGTTCCATTGTACCTGTGCTGCTCCACAATGTTATCTGCAATTCCAGCTCTGCTCCCCTACTAGCAGCTCTGCCAGGCACTCATGCAATTCTGTACTCTAATGCCACCTGTCTGCTCTATCAGGGGCTCCGAGTCAGAGGAGCAAGGGAGGCCTTCCTCTGCATATCAGATTCCACCACCAGGTACGTGACACACTATGTGTGGCGGAAAACTAATACTGCACATCACCCTGAACACACCATACCCACCATGAAACATGGTGGTGGCAGCATCATGCTGTGGGGATGCTTTCCTTCAGCATGGACAGGGAACTCTGACAGGGTCAGAGTTGAACGAAAGATGGATGGAGCCAGATACAAGGCAATCTTAGAAGAAAACCTGTTAAAGTCTGAAGTCAAAAGACTTGATACTGGGGCGAGGTTCACCTTCCAGCAAGACAATAACCCTAAACATACAGCCAGAGCTACAATGGAATGGTTTAGATCAAAGCATGGTACAAAGAGTACCATGGTATAACGTGATACAAATTTAAGAGGGTAGTATTGGGGGCATTAGTGGTAGGTTGAATAAAGCACCTAAACCTGAGGTAAGTGTAGTAACAAGTCCTATTTGTAACCTCAGACCACCCACAAAGGAGGTGGCATATGGTCGGACAAAACTTTGTGGCTTGTTCACTAATGCCAGGAGTCTGGTGGACAAGATGGGAGAGATAGAGATCCTATTGTATGAGGAGGATTTAGATTTTGTGGGTATTTTGTTTCAACAGCTGTCATGATTGGCTGGCAGCCATTCAAGGGTACTCCCTATTTTGCAGGGATAGGGAGGGTAAAAAAGGGAAAGAGGTATGCCTGTATATCAAAAATGATGTACAGGTGAATGTGAGGGACGACATCACTAATGGAGCAAGGGAGGAGGTGGAATCCTTATGGGTAGAACTGCAAAGGGAGGATAGAAGGAAAATATTACTGGGATTATGCTATAGGCCCCCTAACCTGGGGGAGGAGGGGGAGGCGAAACTCCTATCTCAGTTTGGAATGGCGGCAAGGATGGGAAGTGTCATTATAATGGGGGATTTCAATTATCCAGACATAGACTGGGCGGAAGAAACTGCACATTCATCTAAGGCTTGCAATTTCCTAAATGTCTTGCAGGACAATTAGAGGGTCAGATGGTAAATGAACCAACAAGAAACAAAGCATTACTAGACCTACTGATTACTAACAATATGGACCTGATCACAGATGTGGAAATAAGGGGAAATTTAGGAAACAGCGATCACAGGTCAATTTGTTTCAGTATAAATGACGCAAATAGAAAACATAAGGGGAATACTAAAACACTGAATTTCAAAAGAGCCAACTTCCAGAAACGACACTCCTTGCTAGATGATATTAAATGGGATAAAATACTGGGCACAATGAACACAGAGGAAAAATTGTTGTGCTTTAAGAGCATATTAAATAAGGGTATTAGCTAGTGCATTCCAATGGGAAATACATTTAAAAGAGCTAATAAAAGAGCTAATAAAAGTTCTGGATGGCTCAACTCCAACTTAAAAGTGCTTATAAAAGAAAAGGAGAAGGCCTTCAAAAAATACAAGGCTGAGGCTCCATCAGCATTCCAACTTTACAAAGAATGCAGTAAGAAATGTAAGGGTGCAATTAGGGTGGCAAATATATTACACGAAAGGCACATAGTGGGGGAGAGTAAGAAAAATCCCAAGAAATTCTTTAAGTATATAAACAGTAAGAGAGGGGGGTCAGATCATATTGGCCCCATAAGGAATGAGGAAGGGAATCTGGTTACAAAGGATGGAGAAATGGCGAAGGTTTTGAATACAGTCAGGTTCATAAATATTGAGGCATCTACACAATTCTAATCTTTTTGGCTCTATACACCACTACAATGGATTTGAAATGAAATGGACAAGATGTGCTTTAACTGCAGACTTTCAGCTTTAATTTGAGGGTATTTACATCCAAATCAGGTGAACGGTGTAGGAATTACAACAGTTTGTATATGTGCCTCCCACTTTTTAAGGGACCAAAAGTAATGAGACAATAGCCTGCTCAGCTGTTCCATGGCCAGGTGTGTGTTATTCCCTCATTATCCCATTTACAAGAGCAGATAAAAGGTCCAGAGTTAATTTCAAGTGTGCTATTTGCATTTGCAATCTGTTGCTGTCAACTCTCAATATGAGATCCAAATAGCTGTCACTATCAGTGAAGCAAGCCATCATTAGGCTGGAAAAAAAAAAACCAAGCCCATCAGAGAGATAGCAAAAACATTAGGTGTGGCCAAATCAACTATTTGGAACATCCTTAAAAAGAAAGTGAGCTCAGCAACACCAAAAGACCCGGAAGACCACGGAAAACAACTGTGGTGGATGACTGAAGAATTCTTTCCCTGGTGAAGAAAACACCCTTCACAACAGTTGGCCAGATCAAAAACACTCTCTAGGTGGTAGGTGTATGTGTGTCAAAGTCAACAATCAAGAGAAGACTTCACCAGAGTGAATATAGAGGGTTCACCGCAAGATGTATACCATTGGTGAGCCTCAAAAACAGGAAGGCCAGATTAGAGTTTGCCAAACAACATCTAAAAAAGCCTTCACAGTTCTGGAACAACATCCTATGGACAAATGAGACTAAGATCAACTTGTACCAGAGTGATGGGAAGAGAAGAGTATGGAGAAGGAAAGGAACTGCTCATGATCCAAAGCATACCAGCTCATTAGTGAAGCATAGTGGTGGTAGTGTCATGGCGTGGGCATGTATGGCTGCCAATGGAACTGGTTCTCTTGTATTTATTGATGATGTGACTGCTGACAAAAGCAGCAGGATGAATTCTGAAGTGTTTCGGGCAATATTATCTGCTCATATTCAGCCAAATGCTTCAGAACTCATTGGACGGCACTTCACAGTGCAGATGGACAATGACCCGAAGCATACTGCGAAAGCAACCAAAGAGTTTTTTAAGGGAAAGAAGTGGGATGTTATGCAATGGTTAAGTCAATCACCTGACCTGAATCCGATTGAGCATGCATTTCACTTGCTGAAGACAAAACTGAAGCGAAAATGCCCCAAGAACAAGCAGGAACTGAAGACAGTTGCAGTAGAAGCCTGCCAGAGCATCACCAGGGATAAAATCCAGCGTCAGGTGATGTCTATGCATTCCAGACTTCAGGCTGTAATTGACTGCAAAGGGTTTGCAACCAAGTATTAAAAAGTGAAAGTTTGATTTATGATTGTTAATCTGTCCCATTACTTTTGGTCCCTTAAAAAGTGGGAGGCACATATACAAACTGTTGTAATTCCTACACCGTTCACCTGATTTGGATGTAAATACCCTCAAATTAAAGCTGAAAGTCTGCAGTTAAAGCACATCTTGTTTGTTTCATTTCAAATCCATTGTGGTGGTGAATAGAGCCCAAAAGACTAGAATTGTGTAGATGTCCCAATATTTATGGACCTGACTGTAAATATGAAATTTATCACTAATAGCCATATTTTCAAGAAAATTCCAATACCTATAATTTAATCATTATTTATTATTATTTCTTTCTTTCTTATTTCCGAATTTCTGAATTTTGAAAATTCAGAAATAAGGAAGAACATTTGAAACAACAATCTTACTCCCACTTGGTGGGAGGCGCTACCCTGTTGGAGCCACTACATAGGAGACACTGTCCACTATACTAGCGAAAGAGTTTATTCCTATGGGACTACGCATTCTGGGCCATTTAGGTAATTACAGTTATACACTATTTAACCCTATACCATAAGCGGCATAGCCTTTGTGGACTAGAACGTACTATATGTATTTTTTGATTCCTTATATTGTTACTTTTTATGTGCCCTAGATCCACAGCAAAAATCGTGGCACCAATTAACATAATAAAGTAAATTTGCCTGATACTACGAATGGATTTAAACAGCACTGTTCCATCATGCTATTAATTATAGGTAGGATATTGGCTTGTCCACAGTATATGGAACGATGTTTAATAATAGTTATATCTGTTCTAAGTCAAATTAAATTTTATCCAGACATTCCCATATTGGATGTGCCGGTGTTGTTTGGGTCTCCTGTGCCTGCCCCCCTGATGTATAGCCGAATTTGGGGAACTGTGAACCACAAATAAAGCAGTCAAGGTGAATATGGACAATATGTTTGAAATTTAATGAAATGTAAATATGGCTGTATGTAACACAAATTGGTATGTCAATTTTTACATTTGTATAATCCATAGCTCGAAGAGTATTAAGGTCCAGAAGAAGCACACTGGTGCGAAACGTGTCGACCTCCTCTTTCATGCTCATCCGTGTTTTCGGGTTTGGTAGTGGTATCATCCCTGATTCATGTGGAATCATCCAATTTTTATATATATATGTATTCCTTGTGTATTGTCTTTTGATATACAAATATTGTACTTACCATTGATTGACACGTTGCAACGTGTCCCCCTTTTAATGATTTAATGATTCAATAAACTATCTTTTTTTAAAAAAACCACCAGTTTCATAAGTGCCGGCAAAGTCCAAAAAATGTGGTTTTTCCTCTTGGCTCATTATCATGCCAAGAGTTTAACCTTTCTCTCTGTCATTTGAAACAATAAGTTATTCATTTATTATTTTAACTTTTTATAAATTATAATAAGCTATTATTATTTCAAATGTTCTTTCTTATTTTCGAATTTCTGAAATTTGCAAATAAGAAAGAACATTTGAAATAATAATAAATAACTATTAAATTATAGGTATTGTAATTTCCTTGAAAATATGGCCATTAGTGATAAATTTCATATTTAAGTTCACTAACAGCCAAACTTTCAAGGAAATTCCAATACCTATAATTTAATATTTATTTATTATTATTTCAAATGTTCTTCCTTATTTCTGACTTTTTCAGTGTGTGACTGTATATATGCATACTGTATGTATATGTGTGTGTATACTGTGTGTGTATATACTGTGTGTATATTGTATGTATACTGTGTGCTGCCTGGGGCACTGCGGTATCGTGTGAGGTGGGGGGGGGGACCACAAGGAGGGCAGAGAGGATTTGTATTGGAAGAGGAAATTTATGGGGCAGCAGGGAGTATTGTTCTAGGAGGGGAAATTTGGGGGGCGTGGGGGTGTTAAGAGTGGTGATTTAGGGGAATTGGTGTTAGGAGGGGGATGGGGGAAGAAGATTTGTGCTAGGAGGGGGAATTTGGTGGGAGTTTTTTCTGGGAGGGGGAGATTTGAAGTGTGGGGGGGGGGGGGGAGTCGGGAGAAGCTGTGTACCAGGATGGGAAATTTTAGGTGTAGAGGATTTGTGCTAGGAGGGGTGAATATTTTTTGGTGGTGGTGGCATTTGAGTTGGGGAAATTTGGGAGATGGGGGGGAAAAGATTTGTGAGGAGAGGGGTATTTGAGCAGGGGTGCGGATTCGTACTGGGAGGAGGGGGGATTTATGCTTGGGGGGTAAGCATGTAGATTAGTGCTCAGTGTTTTTGTTTTGGGGGGGCGAAGTTTGGCATGTTCGCCCTGGGCTCTAATTGACCTTGGCACTGTACTTCACAAAGGGTACAGGGGTCGGTACTGCGTAGCTCACAGAGGACAGGGCTATACAGAGAGTACAGAGCTCAGGAGTTCATAATGCTAGGGATGCAGCACTCAGGAATGCTTGTCGCCCAGAGTGCAGGGGTCAGGAATCCAACACCCAAATACATTGTTTTGTAATAATCATCCTTCCATTTAAAATCGGAAAAATGATCGACCACACTCCAATTAGCTCTTCTTGCAGTGATTTTTAATAATCAATGAACTGACTGCATACAGTCAACTCAAAACCAACCTACACCAAACGTGACACTTACATAGAAAAAAAAATGATACTGTTTAAATGATGTACATCACAGGGATGGACCCCGTCACAGGCATGTTGTTAATGAATTGGACATTTTTATTGTTTCACTTTAAGCATATAAAAAAAATCACATCTCCTGGCCAAATAGAATTTAAAAAAAATGTTTGCATTGGTACATATTCCCCAGGGCAGTGCCCATCCCACCATACTATTTTTGATACCCCTTGCCTATTAGCTCAGAAAATGAGTCATTTTAATTTGACAGATTTGGTTTCCATTGATTTCAGTAGGGTTCAGGTTTGGCATCCAAACTTCTTCGAAGTTTGCTGAACCCTGCTCCAACTGAATCCAGGAAAGAGCAGTTCATTACTATTCTGGACTTCTGTTTTGGATGCTCGTGCCCACCTTTGTATGTTCCAGCTCTTTTGGAATCCAGCATGGATAGTGGTAGGCCATCATACTGGCCACAGAGGGTGTGCCTTGGAACGCCAAGCAGAGATCTCACCATTAGCATGTTCAAAAGATAGAAGAAACGGTCAGGGGAGTTTAACAATCTATCAGAAATTGAAAATCAGTGGACTGGCCCTTCATGTTGGCATTTTCTTAATACAATAGTTTGAAGAATCTGTATTTCATTCATCATTAACCCAAAATGTGAATATATTTTATAATGGCCCCTCTAATATCCTGGTTCCTCAAGCTGTAGATCAGAGGGTTGAAAATCGGAGTCACAAAGACATATACCAAAGACAGGTACTTATTTGAATTGGAGGAACTGCTTTTTGGTGAAAAAATATATACAGTCCCCAAGCTGCCAAAGTAAAGGCAAGCTACAATTAGGTGTGAGCTACAAGTAGAGAAGGCCTTCTGTCTCCTGATGGAGGATGTCATCTTCAGGATGGTGTTGAAGATGAAAACATAGGTACCAACGATGAACATAAATGGACAGACAACAAGAGGAATCGACAACATGGAGGTGACCAGCTTAGCAGAAGAAATATCGGAACATGAAAGTTCTAAAACAGGAGGGACATCACAGTAGAAATGATTGATGGTATCTGGACCACAGAAGTCTAACCTATCCAAAAAAGCATACAATAAAAATGACAGCGTAAATCCCATTGACCAACACATAGCGACAATCTGAAGTTGAATTCTAGATGTCATAATGAGAGTGTAATGTAATGGCTTACAAACCGCCACATATCGGTCAAATGACAAGGCGATTAAAAGCAGACACTGAGTGATTCCACATACCGCTATCAGACAGAAATTTAAAAGACATCTGGTAATGGGTATTTTTCCACCACCTACCAGTGACAACCATAACATAATAGGCTGAATATTGCTGGTGAATAGGATCTCAGATAAGGACAGTTGGCTCAGAAAGATGTACATGGGAGAATGAAGGTTCTTGCTGACAATAACCAAGATTACAACAAGAGAGTTTGCTGTTAGAGCCATGATGTAAAAGGCCAGAAGGAGGACAAAGATTAGGATTTTGAGATCATGAAGGTCTCCGAATCCCAAGAGGAGAAATTCTGTGACCGCTGTTTGATTCTTCTTAAGCATCACCTGCAGATCACAAGATAAATAGGACTTAAAGTAGAACCAAAGGCAAACGCTTTTATCCATGTTGGGTCGAGTAAGCGGTTATAACACCTGTAAGGCTTATTTTTCCACTTGGGTCCCCTTGGGCAAATTTCCTTTCACTTCCTGTCCCATAGCCGCAGCAAGAAGTGAGAGAAAATCCATCTAAAGCAGCCTTCCTCAATCTTTTCAACTCAGAGGAACCCTTGAAATAATTCTCCAGTCTCGGGGAACCCCTGCTAAAAATTAAAAATCTACAACTCATAATATATTAGTGTGATGGTCAATGGGAAGAATGCTCCTTACACTTGTGGTCATTGGGAAGAATTACCCCCTTACAGATAGCTAAAAAGACCAATGATGTCATTGGGAATTTAACTGAGAGGTTTTGCCATTGCTCAAGGAACCCCTTGCAACCTTTGGAGGAACCCTAGAGTTCCACGGAACCCTGGTTGAGAAACCCTGCTCTAAAGTGAGGGAAACCCTAGTTGTCATCAGGGCCACCAGAACTAGCGTCCCCACTGAAAAATACCCATACTATAACTGTTTTGGGGACCACCCAATCTGGGATTTCCTTTAGCTTTCACTATTGGTGATAACAGTAAACAGTGCTAGTAGAGAGCGTGAATATCCCTGACAGGGGCACAGACAGCAGTAAAAACCTGTCAGGGGTTCTAATTCCTCTCCACTCTATTTAAAAACTGAAAACAAGTTTTGCTTTAGTTATTCCTTAAAGCCAAATTTCACCTTTGGACTGGTCCAGATCATTTGGTGGAGGGGGGATTATGGTGTGGGGTTGAGTTGGGCTTGGCCCCTTAGTTCCAGTGAAGGGAACTCTTAGGGCTCGTTTATATTTGCTTCAGCTTCAATGCTCATTAAAGCTCATACAGCTTCAACAAGCTTTGATGTGTTTTTGAGGCTTCGCGGGGCTTCTAAGAGGCTTCAGTAAGGCTTCAACAAGGCTTTGACGAGGCTTCAGTGATGCACTTTTGAAGCTTTGTTGAAGTTTGGCCGATGCCCTGTGAGTTTGTTGATATCTCATCTGCAATTTCTCCAAAACAAAGCAAAGCTAAAGCTGAATTAAAACCTCTGAAAAGGTGCTTCAAGCAAGCTTCAAACAAGCTTCCTCATAGACTTCTATGGAGGCGTTTGAAAAGGCTTTGAAACATGGCTAAAGCTACATGAGGTATAATTTTTACACGAAGCTGAAACGCAGCTAAGCCAACGCAAGGTGTAAACAGTGCTGTAAGCTAACCATTTTATTTAGTGACAGGAGCTTTGACTAGCGTTAAGGGAGCTTTAACAAAGCCTGTCTGACGCCCTGTTTTGAAGCAAAGTGTAAACGAGCCCTTAAAGCGTCAGCATACCAAGACATTTTGGACAATTTCATTCTCCCAACTTTGTGGGAAGAGTTTGGGGATGGCTCCTTCCTGTTCAGACATAACTGTGCACCAGTGCACAAAGCAAGGTCCATGAGGACATTGATGGGTGAGTTTGGTGTAGAGGAACTTGACTGACCTGCACAGAGTCCTGACCTCAACCCGATAGAACACCTTTGGGATGAATTAGAGCGGAGACTATGCGACAGGCCTTCTCGTCCAAAATCAGTGCCTGACCTCACAAATGCGCTTCTGGAAAAATGGTCAAACATTCCCATAGACACTCCTAAACCTTGTGGACAGCTTTCCCAGAAGAGGTGAAGCTGTTATAGCTGCAAAGGGTGGGCCAACTCAATATTGAACCCTACAGAGTAAGACTGGGATGACATTAAAGTTCATGTGCGTGTAAAGGCAGGTGTCCCAATACTTTTGGTAATATAGTGTATGTATGTTGCACTTTTTTTCAAATTACAATAGGGAGAGGTTTGGGGTAGGGGTCGCACAGGAGCTGAGCGGATGTTTGGCTTTAAAAGTAAAATCAATTTGAAATTAAAAAAAAAGAAGTATACTGGGGAATTTACAATCTGTTGGTATTATACAGTACATTTCAATTGTTAAGAACGTTTCTTTGCTTTATTATAGAACAATCCATCACTGAGCATGTACCTAATGACAACTTAAATAATACATAGTATAAACAGGTGCATCGCTAGTGCCGGACACCCAGGGTACAAGTCCCACATCTCTTGGAGGGTGTCTAGGTCCTGTCGCTGCAACTGTGAGCATTTGCTCTTAAAGTGTTACTAAACCCACAACAGTAAAATCAGTCTGTATATGCAGTAAAGCATGCTTGTTATACTCACTGTGGAAAATAAGACGCATTGTGTAAAAAGGCTGTTTGATCCTGGCTTCTTTGATCCTCCCTTCATCCATTGTCCCCAATCCATCTCCTGATAGTACAGAGCCCTGGGGACACTCTGCACATATTTGGTGTATTGCTAGAAATGTTTTTTTTTTTTGGGAGGGTGCATGTGATCAGCACAGGACCAATCAGCGCTGTCCAGACAGAGGGTCAGGGGTCCTGCATCCTGATATTACAGCCAGTGCAGTATGACAATTCCTCCTACAAGCTTTAATCAGACACTGATAGAAGTCACAAGATTGCTATATACTGCTGATCAGAAAAGGTATTTAGCAATTTATCTTTACTAAAATAATTGCACTTCCATGTTCTGTGTACTGTGGGAGACCAGATATAGTGACTGCAGGCTTCTGGGTTTGGTAACACTGTAAATTCCTGTGGTGCTTTGGCAAGCAGCTTCTGCCTCAGCCTGCTGCATGTCAGACCAGTAGTACAGAGCTGAGGGAAGGGCTCTGAAACTCCTCCTTGGCTTTCTGCTACAACTCTCACGGGCAGAGCTGCCCAGGTAAAGCAGCAAATATGCTGCACTGTATTGAAGAAAAACAGCCTGAGCCCGCCCATAAGAGTGGTGCTGACTGCAGCTGCTGTAAGGCATTTGTGCAGAAGTGAGAGCTGTGGGGGGCCAGCTGTGCAGAGATGCAGCTGCGGGGAAGTGGATGAAAACTGAGTAGAGGTGAGAGATGGGGGGGAGGGGGGGTGTTGTTCAGGTGTGTATAGGTGAGAAATGTGGGGGGGGTGAGAGAAGATGTTGTGCAGAGGTAAGAGCTGAGGAGGAAGGAATTTGTGCAGAGGTGATAGCTGTGGATAAGGGGAAGGATGTGCAAAGTGAGAGCTGTAGGGTGCCAGGTTGTGTAGAGGGCAGGGGAGGGCTGGCAGCCGTAGGCCTGGGGGGCAAGTCCAGTCAAGTGGCCCATTGAACCACCGAATCAGCTCACCATCCATGCCCACCCAATGGGCCTAGCGGGATCCATGGTAGGGCCAGCCCTGGGCGCCCCCCTTTGCCTGCACTTAGTTGGTGGCTGCTCCCCTGGGCCCTATTTCCTTCCTCCACAAGAAAAAAAAGTGTGAGCGGGCAGCAGCCATCAGCCATTTTAAATGTAAGTTAGAGTGGCCTGGGGGGCAATTGCCACCCTACCCCCTGGGCCAGCCCTCCCCTGGTAGAGGGGAGTGCTGGGAGGGGGCATTTGTGCTCAGCTGAGAACTGTGGAGGGGGGGCGGGTTGTGCCGAGGTGAAAACTGGTGGGAGAGAGAGATGGGGTGGTTGCAGAAGAGAGAGTTGTGGATTGGGATGAGCTGTAAAGTGTGGTGCAGGAGTGAAATGTGGAAGGGGCAGAGATAAGCTGTGGATGGGGCGGCAGTGGTGAGTTGTGGATGAGGGTTGCATAGGTGAGCTGTAAATGGTGGTTGCTCAGATGAACTGTGGATGGGTTGCAGATGTTAGTTATGCATGAGTGGTGTAGAGGTGAGCTGTGGATGGGGGTGCAGAGGTGAGTTGTGGACAGGGGGGGGCCAAGGTGAGCTGTGGACGGGGGTTGCAAAGGTGAGTGGTGGATGGTAGGTTGCAGGTGGGAGGTGTGGAAGTTGATGTGCTGAAAGCAGAAAAAATGGGCATCACAGTTTTCTGTGTATGGGGCTGTGTATCCACAGACTGGGCAGGCTGCCCATGCTGACCCTTGTCCACAGCTACCGGTGGAAGATATGACACCAGGGTGCACTATGGGAAGAAGGCAAGCTGGAGGAGGTAGTGTGATTCTTTTGTCAATGTTCTGCTGGGAAACCTTGGGTCCTGCCACCATTCATGTGAATGTTACTTAATATGTACCACCTACCTAAACATTGTTACTGACCAAGTACTTAATGGAAATGATATTCTCTGACGGCAGTGGCCTCTTTCAGCAGCACAATGTGTCCTGCCACACTACAAAATGGTTCAAGAATGGTTTGAGGAATACAACAAGTTTGACTCCAAATTTTCCAGATCTCAGTCCAATGGAAATTCTGGGAGATGTCCCAGAAAAACAAGTCTGATCCATGAAGGCCCTATCACGCAACTTGCAGGACTTAAAGGATCTGCTCCTGATACCACAGCATACCTTCCGAGGTCTAGTGGAGTCAATGCCTTGACGGGTCAGGGCTGTTTTGGTGGCAAAAGGGGGACCTACTCAATATTGGGTGTGTGGTCATAACATTATGGCTGATTTGTGTATATATGTGTGTCAGTGTATATAGATATATATAAATAGGCTGTATATATATGTATATGATAAAACATACTGTATATATATTAAATATGTAAATTTATATATTAAAATTGGTGGCATAATGACAGTTATTGTTAAAATAATATACCCATAGATAAAATGTAAAAACTGCTTTGGTCCATAAGGGATATAAAGGGGTGAGAATTATACTTATCACACTCTATTCGTATGAGTACATAAAGTCACTTCTCTAGTATCTCTTAGGTTTGCATTTATTGATTAGAATAAATATAGGAAAGATCATATTAAAATATTTTTTTTTCTGTTTCTTTTTCTAGTTTGCCACATGATTGCCAAAGTAATGCATTAAAAGGATATTTGTTTGAAGAACAATTTACATAAATGAACAACATAATACAGCTGTGCAAAAATCACACAGTTCACTCAATTTACCTTAATCTGAGTTTCCAATAATCCAACGCAAAAACAGTACACACAGTCCACCTCACAAAGTCAGTAAAACGCCATAAGGAATGTACTGCCTGACGTTTTTACTGTGAATTTTCCTCTCTCTGCCTATTGCATTACCAATCTTAGTATAATAGTATGGCATTTTTATGGCCGGAGTGTGAATCTGAAACTGTGCCAAAGTACAAAAGCCCTAAAAATCCCTTAAAAAAATATATAAAAATACAAAAGCATATATAAAAAGTAATTATAAAAGTATGAAATATACTAAATTTAATTCAGATGAAACAAAAAAAAAGTTAATACATAGCAAAAGCCTGTGTGATTATCAAGATAACTGATACAGCAATATATCCAGTCATCAATAATTGCTTTTAGGCAGAAAAGGAAAATATATTTATGCAAAGCGCCAAACTGAAATATTTTAGAATAAAGAAAATCCCTTGTTTTAAAATTAAAATGTACAGAATTAATGTAGAACCAGTGGATTCCTGATCAAGGTATTTCAAAATTCTAGATATCTTCTACTTGGTAGAGTAATGCCACTCGTAGAATCATCTTATAGGTTATCTGTATTCCTCACAACTGTTTATATTCTTGTTTCTTACAACCAAGGGAATAACAACTCCTAGTAATGAGACAAAACTGACTAATTATTATGTATTGTCTGGGGACTGTTAAATGTTGACTCCCACATCGCTCTCAGGCTATAAATAAAATATTGTTTAAAAATGTAATAAAATAAAATGTCTTTGTAAAAACAAGCACATTAAATATTAACTTACAGCCTTAGCTTAAATGTATCTCTTTTTTTAAATTATTATAATAAATTATACAGTAGATCCGAGTGCCGCATCCCATTAAGAAGAACAATGTGTAGAAAGAAGATTTTTTTAGGCACCCAAAAAGCAACAAATAACAAAATTGTATATAACATAAAATGACCAGTATGGTCCGATACAATATACCAACATAAGAATAATAAAAAAAATGTTTAATAAAATGTTGACATGTATTTGTCTACAGTCAGGTCCATATATATTTGGACACAGGCACAATTTTCATAGTTTTGGCTCTGTATGCCACCAGAATAAAATGAAAATTAAACAATCCAAATTAATTTGAAGTGTAGACTTTCAGCCTTAATTCAAGGGGTTGAACATAAATATCAAGTACAAATTTTAAGAACTGCAACACAGCCCCCCCATTTTCAGGGGCTCAAATGTAATTGGACAAATTAATATAATCATAAATAAAATGTTAATTTTTAATATTTTGTTGAGAATGCTTTACTGGCAATGACTGCCTGAAGTCTTCAACCCATGGACATTACCAAAGACTGGGTTTCCTCCTTCCTGATGCTTTGCCAGGCTCTAAACCAGGGGTCTCCAAACTATGGCCCTCCAGTTGCTCAGGAACTTTAATTCCCATCATGCCTAGTCATGTCTGTGAATGTCAGAGTTTTACAATGCCTCATGGGACCTGTAGTTCCGCAACAGCTCGGGGCCCATAGTTTGGAGACCCCTGCTCTGGCTTCAGTTGTTCTTTGTTTGTGGGTCTTTCTGCCTTTTGTTTTGCCTTTAGCAAGTGAAATGCATGCTCAATTGGGTTGAGATCAGGTTATTGACTCAGCCATTGCAGAACAGTCCACTTCTTTTCCTTTAAAAGCTCCTGGGTTGCTTTTGCAGCGAGTTTTGGATCATTGTCTACCTGTACTGTGAGGCGCCGTCCAATCAACTTTACTGCATTTGGCTGAATCTGGGCTGACAGTATATCTCTAAACACTGCAGAATTCATCCGGTTGCTTCTGTCTTCTGTCACAACATCAATAAACACCAATGACCCAGGGTCACTGGAAGCCATGCATGCCCATGCCATCACACTGCAAGCTCCACCATGTTTTACAGATGTTGTGTACTTTGGAGCATGAGCTGTTCCAAGCCTTCTCCACACTTTTTTCTTCCCATCATTCTGGTACAGATTAATCTTAGTTTCATCCATCCAAAGAATGCTTTCCTGACATACTCCATGGCAGCATACGTGTGGGTGGCTCCGCATCCGCAGCTACCCCATAGGACACCTCTCCCATAAATCTTTGCTCTAACCAGCATGCCGTGTTCCTTTTTTGTCCTCCTCCGTTGGACCAAGTGGATAAGTTAAAGCTACCGAAGAATCCTTGGCCAGGAGATTATGTCCCTCCTACAGGCCCCAGCTGAGAGAGGGGTATGGAGTAAGCAGAGTAGCACTGAAGACCGGGGGATATGTGCGCTGGCCAATAAGCCCAGCTGAGAGCGGGTGGCCTTATCTGCTATGGACGCAAGGGGAGCCCTGGTCCTCGTATCGAGGAAGGAGTGGTGAGATCTTCAACATACATGGCAGCAAGTGTTTGTTTTTCATGTCTGTATACCGATGCTTCTTCCCCCTGTGTGCCTGTGCTTCCTTTGCTGACAGTAATGGCGGTGGACCGGAAGTCCGGCCGTCGCTTCCGCCTCCCTGTGTCCCGCGGCTGTTCTGCGCATGCCGGGCCATGACGTCACGCCAGCTTTTAAATGGCCGGGGAGCTCCGCACAGCCTCAGGAATGTATGCGGGCGTTTCGGCATCTTCCCTGGGCTGTGTGGACGAGCTCCTACGGTAAGGCGGGCGGTGGGGACAGAGAGGGGAGGTCTGCCTGCGGCCTATTCCTGGGGAGCTGTGTTGCTCATCTCTCTAATTGTTCCTCATACAGACTGACACTCATCGCAGATGGAGCCCTCTCTGCCTCCTGGTGGCCAGCCCTTGCTTCACAGGTACCTTCAGGTTCCTGGGCGGGGGGCGGCGGGGGGGGTAAGGGGGACGGGATCAGGGTTGGTGAGTCTGGAGCAGTTGCTTAAAGTGCTGTCTGCTTTCCTTTTCTTTTTCTCCCCAACCCCCACAGGTCTGACTCACATAGAAGTTCGCAAAGAAAGAGTGGATCATCAAAAACTCACCATCAGCATAGTTCTCATCAGTCTTCTTCTAGATCCAGTTATCATGGCTCCTGCTCAGGGTCAGGTCATCACAAACGGGGTTCACATCGCTCCCCTCCTCCACCACGCCCCCAAGTAAAAACATGCTGGGGATGTAAGAAGATGGTGTCTGAGGACAAGTCCCTGTGTGACCTTTGCTATGGAAAGGCGACAAGCAAAAGAGAAAACCCTTATGAGCAGCTGGAGTCCTTGATTAGAAGGGTTGTGAATGATTCCCTGTTAGAGAGAGAGGCTCGGCAACCCCGTATGCCTCCAGTTGATCCACCAAAATCTCTAGCAGCTGAGAGTGATGAGGATGATCTAGATCCCTTTCAGCCTGACCAACAGTCTTCAATTCACTCAGACAGTGAAACACAGGAAGAGATACCTGAGGTAGGATTTAGGTACACACTAGTGCCATCTTTGGTCAAGGCAGTAAAAGAAGCGTTGGATTTGGAAGACCCAGCCGTATCTCCTCCAAAACAGAAAAAGTTGTTTAAACAACTTAGCAAAGAACGCCCTCACTTCCCCTTCTTAGTGAAGCTGGCCGGAATTATTTCGGATGAGTGGAGTAGGGTGGAAAGAAGGGACTCACTAGCCTGAAAAGTCCAGAAACTATATCCCTTTAAGGAGGAAGATGTGAAGGAGCCGGAAGTAGCTCCACTAGTGGATGCAGCCTTGATGAGACTGGCAAGGTATGTAACGCTCCCTCTGGAAGACACTGTCTCCTTCAAAGACCCCCTGGAGAGGAGAATTGATACAGACCTCAGAAGGGAGTACCTGACAGTCGGAATGGCTTGTAAACCAGCCTTAGCATTGGCAATGCTTTGCAAAGATATGGAGGTCTGGTCGGATAAGGTAGAGGTGACCTTGGCGGAGTTCTCCACGGACGCGGCCAGAAATTCGCCTATTCAAGAATTGAGGGTGGCTTTAGCCTTCATGGGGGAGGCAGTGCTCGACATCATCCGTCTGATGGCCTGGGCGATGTTAGTCTCAGTCATGGCGAAGCAGGCCCTCTGGCTCCGGCCGTGGCGTGCTGACCCAGCCTCTAAGCAGGCTTGGTGCCACATTCCCTTTGAGGAAAAGTCCCTCTTCGGGAATAAATTGAACAAGGCCATCACTTGGGCTACGGGAGGGAAGTCGGAGTTCCTTCCCCAGGATTGGCATCAGCCAAATCAGAAGCGGACTGCTTCAAGGAAACAAGGTTTTGATCGGGGCAAAGAAGCCCACAGCTATAAGCCTGGGCGTGAATTTGGCAGGTCTTGAAGAACAAGACGATCAGGAAACCAGAAAATCTCAAAAGGCAGCTCCGCAAGTAGACAAGGACCATCAAAGTCCTTTTGAGGTTGGGCCCACTCAGGCATGCCCGGTGGGTGCTCGTCAACGTCACTTTCGACATGTCTGGGCGGCCTCAATTCTCGACCATTGGACAGTCAAGACAGTGTCCACAGGTCATTCTTGGGTGTTCAGCAAGAGCCCCAAGTTAGGGTTCACTCCTACAACCATTCCCTCTTCAAAAGAAAAAAGAGAGATTATTTTTGCATATGTAGAAACACTTCTGGAGCAAGGTGGTTCTGGACGATGAGAAGGGACAAGGGATGTACTCCCCCTTGTTCCTAGTCCAAAAGAAAAACGGTTCTTGGAGACCTGTAATCGATCTAACTCGTCTCAATCAGTTCATCAAAAAGGAAAGGTTCAAGATGGAGTCTCTAAACTCTATTCAACAGGCAGTGCAGCTAGGGGATTGGCTAATCTCCATAGATCTCAAAGACGCCTACTTCCATGTCCCGATAGCAGCAGAATTCCAGTGCTACCTGCGGTTTGTCATAGGCCAGTGTCACTATCAGTTCACCTGCCTGCCATTCAGCCTGGCAACCTCTCCAAGGGTGTTCTCCAAGGTTCTGCTAGCAGTGGTGGCACTGTTGAGGGTCAGGGGAGTTCGTCTGTATCATTATCTGGACGACCTCCTTCTGCTATCCCAAGACAAAGAACAACTGCTGGTTCATCAGGACATGGTCATCAACACCTTGGAAGAGTTCGGATGGTTGATAAATGTGGACAAGAGTCATCTACAACCCTCTCAGTCCCTCATTTTCCTAGGAGCGCACTTCAACATGGAGATAAGCACCATCTCTCTGCCCGAAGAAAAAATCAAGGTGGTCAGGCATCAAGCCCTCTTATCACCATGGTTATCAGCCCTCCACTGTTTGAGGGTGATTGGGACAATGACAGCGTCCATTCCATTGGTGAAATGGGCTCAGTGGAGGATGCGTCCTTTTCAGAGGGGATTCCTGCAGCAGTGGAGGTCACACAACAAGTCACAGTGCATAAGGATAACAGCGTCCATGAGACAGTCTCTATTGGTGGCTTTAGAGGTCGAATCTCTCCAAGTGCCACTCCCTGAAGCCAGTCACATGGGTAACGATAACCTCGGATGCCAGCAGCACAGGCTGGGGGGCCCACTGTCAGTCGGAGATAGCCCAGGGTAAGTGGGACTTTTCCTCTTGGGAGATAGTGTCCAATATCCTGGAGCTGCGAGCAGCATTCAAGGCCTTACTAGCCTTTCAACATCTAATAAAGAACGCCTCGGTCATGCTCAAAATGGACAACACGACGGCAGCGGCCTATGTGAGGAGACAAGGGGGGACCCGCAGCGGGTCACTGTTGAGGGAAGTACAGCCAATAATGGATTGGGCACAAGAAAACATCGTCAACATCTCTGCAGTCTTTATTCCGGGGGTACAGAACTCTCAGGCAGATTTTCTGTCCAGACATCGGCTCGACAACAACGAGTGGTCACTGCATGAGGAGGTTTTCAAGTGGATCCTGACGCTGCTGATACTCCCAGAAGTGGACCTGTTCGCCTCAGCATGCAACAACAAGCTGGGCAGGTACTATGCGAGATCTCGAGATCCCCAAGCGTACGGCATAGACGCACTCTCAGATCAGTGGAGATTCCGCAGAGCTTATGCTTTTCCTCCGGTTCCTCTGATACTTCAGTTCTTGCGGAGGCTCAGGTCGGAGCCTGTGGAGATCCTGGCAGTGATTCCCTTCTGGCCGAACAGGCCATGGTTCCCTTTGCTCACGCTTCTGAGCTTCAGGGATCTAGTTCCCCTTCCGGTCAGGGCGGATCTTCTGTCTCAAGGGAAAGATCTGCATCCTTATCCAGCATATCTACACCTCAGGGCCTGGTCGTTGAGAGGAGAAGGCTGGAAGCCCTAGGTTGCCCTCAAGAAGTTATTGCAACTCTCATGAACGCCAGGAGGGGAAGCACTAACAAGGTCTATGAGCGCATTTGGGCAAAATTCTCGCTCCATATGAGTACAAGACCTGGCCTTGCTAGCGCTCCAAACATCACGGATGTTCTGAGTTTTCTGCAGTCGGGCCTTGACCTGGGCCTTTCGGTCAGGTCACTTAGAGTCCAGATCTCAGGTATTTCCACTTTCACTAGCGTTTCATGGGCTGGAAATGGTCTGATTCATCAGTTCTTCAAAGGTGCAGTTAGGCTTAAGCCTCAGAGGAAACCAAGATTTCCCAAATGGGATCTTCCCCTTGTCCTGGATGCATACAAGTTTCCACTTCTCCAGAACCTATGTCTTTAAAGGAATTAACCATGAAGACAGTGTTTCTAGTGGCAATTACATCAGCCAAGCGAGTGACGGAACTTAGAGACCTGGGGTCACTGAAACCCTTTTTGACTTTTTTCCTGATAGAGCCGTGTTGTTTCCCATGCTGGGTGCAAGACCAAAGGTAACCTCGGTCTTCCATGAAAATCAGGAGATCATGCTCCCTACCTCCAAAGCAGCAGTTGATGGGGAAGTCTACCCTCTGGATGTGGCTTGTTTCCTAAGACGATACCTGGAGGCTACGGCTCCTTTCCGCAGATCGGAGCATCTTTTCGTTCTGTTCCAGGGGAAGAATAAGGGCTTACAAGCTTCAACCAGATCATTATCAGCATGTATTGTGCAGACCATATAGTGGGCATACAGATCTAAGGGCATGGCTCCTCCTGAGGCAGTGATGGCGCACTCTACTCGAGGAATCGCGGCTTCATGGGCAGCTTTGTGTCATGTTGCACCAGAAGTGATTTGCAGAGCGGCTTCATGGTTGTCTATATACACCTTTATGGCACATTATTGTGTTGAACCTGCTGCTCTGTCTTCTGTGAATTTTGGAGTTCAAGTGTTGTCAGTTGACAATAATAATTAAACCTTTTTTGCTATCAGCATTTCCCACCGTGTGTGTGTAGTGAGTTATTTCCAATACATATGCTGCCATGGAGTATGTCAGGAAAATGGAAAATTTATATCAAATACTTACCTTAATTTTCCTTTCCTGATAGACTCCATGGCAGCAGGAGTACCCTCCCAAATGCCGGAGTAGGCTAGTTACGGAACACGGCATGCTGGTTAGAGCAAAGATTTATGGGAGAGGTGTCCTATGGGGTAGCTGCGGAGGCGGAGCCACCCACACATATGCTGCCATGGAGTCTATCAGGAAAGGAAAACTACGGTAAATATTTGATATAAATTTTCCATTTTTCCAGAAATCGTTTTCCTCAAAATGGAAAAATCTATCATAACAATATTACACCCAAATGTACCCACATCCAATGTGTGTATCACCATGGCTGGGCTGGCCACATTGTAAAAAAACAAAATGTGAGGGGAAGTAAATATAAAGTAATCTTCTGAGTCATGGACAATGCTAGGCCTTGTCAGCTGGTCACCAGCCCAGGGCCTTCAGCAAAATGTCTGGGGTCTCAGACCAGAAGCTACTACTTCCCAGAGAGAGTCAGATTACTAACTGTTTTATCCAGAGGAGCATAACTGCAAAACCTTAGGCTAAATCTGAAAGGCCTTGTGCTTTTCTTGATTAGATGAATGAAACCTTTTAAAATGAGAAATATTTATTATATTAATTTATACGGTGAAAAATGTTCCTTTACCACGTGACCTTTTTTTGGCCATTTTTTGCTTTTTGCCAATTTCACGGTCATGCGACGCTGTACCCAAATAAAATCCAAGTAATTTTTTCCCCACAAATAGAGATTTCTTTTGGTGGTAGTTGATCGCCACTGCATTTTTTATTTTTTGGACTATAAACAAAAAAAGGCCGACAATTGTCAAAAAAAAAAACACAATATTTTTACTTTATGCTATAAAACATATCCAATAAAAAATGTAAAAAATCTAATTTCTTCATCAATTTAGGACAATATGTATTCTGCTACATGTTTTTGGTGAAAAAAATCCTAATAAACGTTTATTGATTGGTTTACGCGAACACTATAGCATCTAGAAACTATGGAATATATTGTATTTATGGATTTTTTTTTTTTATACTAGTAGTGGCGGCGATCAGTGACTTATAGCGGCATATCGATATTGCGGCGGACAAGCAGACACTAACTGACACTTTTGACACTTTGTTGGAACCAGTGACACAAATAGTGATTAGTGCTAAAAATATACACTGTCGCTGTACTAATGACACTGACTGGAAAGGGGTTAAACATCTAGGGAGGTCAAAGGGTTAAATGTGTACCAAGCCAGTATTTTTTGTACTGCGTTATGTGCTTTTGCAAGGGAAAGTGATGGATTTTATTCCCTGCTTTGCAGGAATACAAAATCCATCCCACCCCCTGTCAGAACGGGGATCTGCCTCCTTTACATAGCCAGATCCCCGTTATGTGTGTTTTACCAATGATCAGCAGGTACATCCAGTGCCCGGCACCCGCAGATCGGCTTGTGCTGTGAATAATCACAGCAGATGTGGCCCACCGGCGGTGCCCCCTGCAGGTGCAAGTTCAGAATCACATATATATACGTGATCCTGTGCAGGAGAGCCTCCCTGTGGCAGTATATCTGCTATGGGGTAGTCTTGAAGTGGTTAATACTTTACTCCAAGAAAGGTCTAATTTTACAGAGCCAACAAAGACTATGGCAGCATTTTAAACTTTTTTTTATCCCAAAGGAACCCTTGCAATAATTTTCAGGCCTCAGGAAACCCCTGCTAGGTTTAGTCATTGGTGGTCATTGGGAAAATGCCCTTTCCATTTGTGCTCCTTGGGGAGAAGAATGCTCCTTACATTGGTGGTCAGAATGCCACCCTTAGGGCTAGTTTACACTTTGCTTCAAAACAGGGTGTCAGACAGGCGTTGTTAAAGCTCCCTTAACGCCAGTCAAAGCTCCTGTCACTAAATAAAATGGTTAGCTTACAGTCCTGTTTACACCTTGCGTTGGCTTCGCTGCCCTTCAGCTTTGCGTCAAAAATGATACCCCATGTAGCTTTAGCCAGACTTCAAAGCCTCTTCAACGCCTCAATAGAAGTCTATGAGGAAGCTTGTTTGAAGCTCGCTTGAAGCACCTGCGGCTTTTCAGAGACTTTAATTCAGCTTTAGCTTCACTTTGTTTTGGAGAAATTGCAGATGTTAGATATCAACAAACGCACAGGGCATCGGCAAAGCTTCAGCAAGGCTTCAAATGTGCATCACTGAAGCCTCGTTGAAGCCTTGTTGAAGACTTGTTGAAGCCTTGTTTAAGCCTCACTGAAGCACCGCCGAAGCCTCAAAAACACATCATAAAAGCTTGTTGAAGGTGGATGAGCTTTAATGAGCGTTGAAGCCGAAGCAAGTGCAAACTAGCCCTTAGGGCTTGTTTACACTTGCTTTGGTTTAAATGCACATTAAAGCCCCTCCTGCTTCAACAAGCTTTTATGATGTGTTGTTGAGGCTTCGGTGGTGCTTCAATGAGGCTTCGGTGGTGCTTCGATGAGGCTCTTTTGAAGCTTTGTTAACGCTTGGCCGATGCCCCTTATGGGGTATAATTTTTGACGCAAAGCTGAAAGGCAGCAAAGCCAATGCAAGGTGTAAACAGGACTGTTAGCTAACCATTTTATGTAGTGACAGGAGCTTTGACTGGCTTTAAGAGAGCTTTAACAAAGCATGTCTGACTCCCTGTTTTGAAGTGAAGTGTAAATGAGCCCTTACAGTCATGGCTTTGGCTTTGCCAAGTGATGTTGGGCTTGGAACTATGCAGGCACAATCACATGGGAAGTCAGTTATCCACAACTCAAGGATCCTCTGCAGGAACCCTGGTAGAGAATGACTGGATCATGGTCTGGGGTAGCAGAGCTGCCAGGGTAGCACATAACCACCAACACATCATATTGCTGACTGTAACACATTTTGATAGCTCCTGATTGACACCCTACCTGTTAGTACAATCTGGCCAGATCCTCATCGATTCTGTAGTGGCACAGTTTTCTTCTCTTTTCTCTCAACCAGCATAGACAACATCTAAAGCCTCATGCACATGGCTACAAGGGGGCCATACAGCTTTCAGGACCTCTGTAAAACCTTCCCTAGGACCTGCAACTGTTGGGTACAGCTGCCCATAGACAGAGATTACAAGATTTGTATATTGTAGTGGGAAATAAAAAAGCATCACATCCTAACCTATATGCAGTGGCGTAACTAGAACCCTCAGGGCCCCGATGCAAGAAACCATGAAGGGCCCCCCTGGCAGGGCCCTTTCCTCGGAGCCCGGTCGCAAGTCACTTGTGCCTCTAATCACCCCCCCAGCACACCCACTTATGCCTCTAATCACCCCCCCCAGCACACCCACTTATGCCTCTAATCACCCCCCCAGCACACCCACTTATGCCTCTAATCACCCCCCAGCACACCCACTTATGCCTCTAATCACCCTCCACAGCACACCCACTTATGCCTCTAATCACCCCCC
>BLSH010068643.1:1069145-1079195 GCA_018402905.1 Glandirana rugosa
GTCACAACGCACTGAAAAACGCCTCTAACTACCCCCCCACACATGTAAACATGTTAACATGAAAGTTAAAAAAAAGTCAGTACCTTCTCTCTTCTCTTCCTGCCGAGTACTGCACTGTAGGGGGAGACAAAAGCACAGCACACACTGCTTTCACTTTCACAGTGTGACGAGGCTCCCTGCAGCACCGTTCGGCTGAGGAACGGAGCGCTCCAGTTGTCATCCCCTCACCTAATCTAGGCATACAGGGGGCCCTTATGGGCCCCCCCAGCATGGGGCCCGGTCACCATGGCGACTCCTGCGACCCCTATCCGCCCGCCCCTGCCTGTATGTATATACCAGATTTAAAGAAAGCAGGATTTGAACCACTTCAGTACCGGACACTTTCACTGTCTTCCTGCCCAGGCCAAGTTTCAGATTTCAGTGCTGTCACACTTTGAATGACAAAAAGTCACGCAACACTGTACCCAAATCAATTTTTTAAACATTTTTTGGGGTACAGGTGGAGCTTTCTTTGAGTAATATTTAATCATCACAGGGTGTTTCTATTCTTTACTATGTAAACAAAAAATACAGACAATTTTGGGAAAAAAGTTCTTTGTTTCTGTAATAAAATTTTGCAAACAAATATTCTTTCTTCCTAAATTTAGGCCAAAATGTATCCTACTACAATAACCCAAATCAGTGTATATTATTTAGTTTGTGTTAAAGTTATAGAGTCTACAAACTATGATATATACGTTTAAAAATTGATCAATCCTGATGTACTGACTGCCTATCTCATTTTTTGAGGCCCTAAAATGTCAGAACAGTACAAATATGCCCAAATAACCATTTTTTGGAAAGTAGATAGTCTATTGCGTTTAGTAAGAGGCACCCTGAGTTTTATTAAATTGCATTTTTCTCTCCAAATTTTTGGAATATTAACCACTACAGCCCCGGAAGGATTTCCCACTTTCAGGACCAGAGCACTTTTTGTTTACATACACATACCTCCATTCTGTCACTGCGGGGGAGCGATCGCGGGTAGCAGGCGGACATTGAGTCCGCTCTACCCGCTCCTTGGCTCCCCCGGAACACAGTGAGCATGCCTCCGGCGGCGCACGCTCACGATCCGCAATCTTGCAGCCGCCGTCAGGTGACGGCGTTTCGCGATATCGAACCACTTTGCTGCCGTCAATCCAGGGTGGGTGGTTGGCAAGTGGTTAAGACATTAAATATTTTTTTTTCACAAGTTGCATTTTAACAAGCTATTTCTTACACGCAGCAAAGGCATACTTAGATCTACACCCAAAATACATCCTGATAAGCCTCCGGAGTGTGGGGATGCCACATGTGTGAGAGTTTTTCACAGCCTAGATGCATAGAGGGACCCCAAATCCAAGGAGAACCTTTGGGCTTTCAAAGAGTTTAAATTACACATAAATTCTGCATCAAATTTCCTGACTACCTAACACATTGAATGCCCTGGAGCACCAGGACAGTGAAAACACCCAAAACGACCCCATTTTCGAAAGCAATCACCCCAGGACATTTTTTGAAAGGCCTAGTAAGTCTTTCGAAAATGTAATTTTTCACCACAAGTTTTTGGAAACTGCAGGAAAGAAAATAAAAAGATATTTTTAACACACATTATAGGCATACTAAGAATTAAACCCCAAATCACGTTCTTCTACTCCTTCTGAGTATGGAGATACCACATGTGTGAGACTTTTTCACAGCCTAGTCACACAGTGGGCCGCAAAATCCAAGGAGCACCTTCAGGCTTTCTAGGAGCATTAATTACACATCTAATTTCCTGACTATCACATTTTTAAAGGCCCTGGAGCATCAGAAGAGTAGATACCCATAAAATTACCACATTTTGGAAAGTAAATACCACAGGGTATTTTCTAAGAGGCATTGTGAGTCTTCTGAAGACTTCATTTTATTGTCACAAGTTTTTGAAAAATGCGGAAAGAAAATGAAAATTAATTTTTTTAAACAAAGTTGGCAGTTTAATAAGATATTTTTTACATGCAGCATGGGCATACTTATAATTACACCCCAAAACACATTCTCCCACTGCTCCTGAGTATGGGTGCTCAAAGATTTGGGGGGGGGGGGGTGCAAACAAACTGAAAAATACTGAAAAAAATAAGTTTCAGCCACTGTGTCCATCAATTGCAGCCACAGCAATTGTAGTGCCAATGTGCCCATCAATTACAGCCTCACTGTGTCCATCAATTGCAGCCACTGTGCCCATCAATTGCAACCACTGTGCCCATCAATTGCAGCCTCACTGTGTCCATCATTTGCAGCCACTGTGCCCATCAATTGTAGCCTCACTGTGTCCATCAATTGCAGTCACTGTGCCCATCAATTGCAGCCACTGTGCCCATCAATTGCAGCCACTGTACCCATCAATTGTAGCCTCCCTGTGTCCATCAATTGCAGCCACTGTGCCCATCAGTTGTAGCCTCACTGTGCCCATCAATTGCAGCCACTGTGCCCATTAATTGCAGCCACTGTGCCTATAAATTGCAGCCACTGTGCACATCAATTGCAGCCTCACTGTGTCCATCAATTGCAGGCACTGTGCACATCAATTGCAGGCACTGTGCCCATCATTTGTAGCCTCACTGTGCCCATCTGTTCCAGCCACTGTGCCCATCAATTGCAGCCATAATGTGCCCATAAATTGCAGCCACTGTGCCCATCAATTGCAGCCACTGTGCCCATTAATTGCAGCCACTGTGCCTATCAATTGCAGCCACTGTGCCCATAAATTGTAGCCTCACTGTGTCCATCAATTGCAGCCACTGTGCCCATCAATTGCAGCCACTGAGCCCATCAATTGCAGCCTTAATGTGTCCATCAATTGCAGCCATTGTGCACATCAATTGTAGCGCCACTGTGCCCATCAATTGCAGCCTCACTGTGTCCATCAATTGCAACCACTCTGCCCATGAATTGCAGCCCCACTGTGCCCATCATTTGTAGCCACTGTGCCCATCAATTGCAGCCTTAATGTGTCCATCAATTGCAGCCATTGTGCACATCAATTGTAGCGCCACTGTGCCCATCAATTGCAGCCGCTGTGCACACCGATTGCAGCCTCACTGTGTCCATCAATTGCAGGCACTGCGCACATCAATTGCAGCCACTGTGCCCATCATTTGTAACCTCACTGTGCCCATCTATTCCAGCCACTGTGCCCTTCAATTGCAGCCACTGTGCTCATCAATTGCAGCCTTAATGTGCCTATCAATTGAAATCACTGTGCCCATCAATTGCAGCCACTGTGCCCATCAATTGCATCCTCACTGTGCCCATTAATTGCAGCCACTGTGCCCATCAATTGCAGCCACTGTGCCCATCAATTGCAGCCTCACTGTGTCCATCAATTGCAACCACTCTGCCCATCAATTGCAGCCTCACTGTGCCCATCAATTGTAGCCACTGTGCACATCAATTGCAGCCTCACTGTGCCCATCAATTTTAACCACTGTGCACATCAATTGTAGCCTCACTGTGCCCATTATGAGGGGTTCACTTCCCACCATCATCCCTGTGCGCAGTTCCCAGTCAGACCTGTACATCTGCTCTGCCCCGGGCCAGCCGATCTCTACACATACCCTGCTCTTCCAGCCATGTGATCACGGGCTTTGAAGAAGAGGTGAACACCTTGAAACGCGTTAGCAATTTTTTCTGTGTGTGAGATGTCAACTGCATAGCACATGTGGATATGGATGCGAAGGATCTTGCAATGCATGACCTGCCTGTGTTTTACAGCTCGCTTGTGAGTATGTTTTAACTATTTTAATAAACATAAACCTGAGGATAATGCGCTAGGCCAGTGCGCCATTGTCTTTTTCTGTTTTGCTACAGTGTTTCTGGACTTCCCCAGTTCATCAGTGGCAGCAAGGTGGTACATTATCCACAGCTATATTATTTACAACAGACAAGACTATCGGGTTTGAGAGGCCTCCCTTCTGAGTGCAGGAAGGAGCTTTTTTTTGTGTTGTAGCCGTGTGATCACACCTGGGCCAAGGGAGCCACAGAGACTCATGGGTGGGGGAGAGAAGCAGGGAAGTGTGTGCCTGTGCGGAGCGGAGTGGTGGGCGGCGGCTGTCAGTGGGAAATTAATAATGAGCATTAGCTTACCCCGTCCGGTCCAGCGGGCCATGCATGCTCTCCTTCCAACATCCGAGTAACGAGTGGTGGGAAAATGGAAGTGACAGTACTGCAAAAAGCACCGCCTACCATCCTCTAGACCCGCCAATCAAAAGCAAGCAACCGTAGGAATCAATGTAGAGTGGGGAGTGATCCGGACGCATGGCTTGCTCCCCAAGGACACTCTAAAGACCTGTCACTGAAACCAGCCCATCGGGGAAACTCCCGGTAGTCCCGATGGCCAGTACATGCCTGCTGATATGTGTTTACCTCCAGTAATGGCATGTCCACTGGCCTGGTGTCTCGCAGGAAAGTAGTCAGTGTGATGTGTAGATGTGTCAGTTTAGGCCAAAGGCAGAGACATGGTCTGTAAACAAGCAAAGGATTGCTTGAGGAAGCAGGTAGAAACATGGTCTACAAATAGGCCAGGGTTATTACAGGCAGCAAGCAGAAGCAACACTGCACTGCTGTGGTGATGATCAGGGACACTGTAAATGGTGTGGTGGTAATCAGGGTCATAATGACCAGTGTGGTGGTGATTAGAGACAATATGACCGGTGTGGTGGTGATTAGGGACAATACGACCGATGTGGCAATGATCATGGACACTGTAACTGGTGTAGCAGTGATCAGGGACATAATAACTGGCATGGCAATGATTAGGGACCATATGATTGGTGTGGTGGTGATCAGGGACAATATGACTAGTGTGGCTGTGATCAGGGACAATATGACTTGTATGACAGTGATCGGGGACAATATGACTGCTGTGGTGGTGATCAGGGACAATATGACTGGTGTGGCTGTGATCAGGGACAATATGACTGGTGTGGTGGTGATTAGGGACAATAAATGTAGTGATGTAGTAATGGATTGAATGATGGATGTATGAATGATGGATGAACGAATTTTATTATTGAGTTATTATTATGATGATTAATTTTTCCGCAGCACCCAATCGGTTCTTCCAGAGAGTAACATTTGTTTGACTTCAGACAGACAGATTTCATAATACTTGCACCAGATGATCAAAATCCAACAGAGTAAATATTACATATTCAGAGTCCCATTGCAACTGTGCCCTCATGCCCATGGAGAGAAAGGTGAACTGGCCGGGAGACACTGCTAGCTTCAATGTCCACTTAAGTGTTCGTCTCACACTGGGGGGGGGGGGGGAGGTTTCTCCTAACCTCACATTAGTGTTTACCAGATCAATGAACCCCCTCAAGGCTAATTAGCATCTACATTCCACAACCCCCATGCAAGCAACTGTGGGCCTTTGATATGTAATGCAGCTTGTAAATACAGTAAATACCTATGTGTATATGTATATGAAATATTACACAACAAATATGACTGGTGTGACAGTGATCAGGGACAATATGACTGGTGTGGCTGTGATCAGGGACAATATGACTGGTGTGGCAGTGATCGGGGACAATATACAGGGCCGGTGATAGGGGGGTACAACCAGCCCTGGTGTGGGGGGCCCAGAACACACAGGGGGGCCCACACAGGGGGGATTAGTGACAGATGACAATTGTGTCGCTTTTCTTCCAGCAGATGAAAGTTGCTCTCCTTCCCTCTCCCTTGCTACAAGCTTTTATCTGATAAGATAGAGACAGTCGTCCCTCACTAATCCCCCTCCCTGTGTGGGCCCCCCTCCTCTCAGCACTGGAGTTTGTTATCTCTAACTTAGGCTCCATGCACACTGGCTTAAAAAAAATAGCTGCTTCTACAGGAGTTTAGTGTTTTGCCTATAGAAGCAGCTCAATGTTATCCTATGTGTCCATACACATTAGGACGATTACAGGCATATTTTAAGCTCAAAGTTTAAGAGTCAGAAAAAAAACCCTTCTGGTTCTCCTAAACTCTCTAAACTTTGTACAAAAAAAGTTCTATATGAGCGTTTTTTTCTGCCAAGTGAACTGGAGTTTTTTTAAGCCCAGTGTGCATGGAGTTTAACTTTTTTTTCTCTCCCTCTATCCCTCTGGACCCGGAGCCTGGATTTTTTTCATCTCATCTTTATTTTTATTTATTAACTCAGTTTTACCTATTAGATTTAGCAGGAATTCTGTGAGTTATGTTGTATTTGTGTCTACTAATAGTTTTATTGTATTTTTAGCCATATAAAGCTTTAATACTTTCTTGGGGGGGGGGGGGGGCCTGTCAAATAGTCTGTACGGGGCCCCGCAATTTCTATCAGCAGCCCTGACAATATGACTGGTGTGGTGGTGATCAGGGACACTTTAACGGGTCTGGCGGTGATCAGAGACACAATAACTGGTGTGGTGGTGATCAGGGACACAGTAACTGGTACGGCGGTGATCAGGGACAATATGACTGGTGTGGTGGTGATCAGGGACACTGTAACTGGTGTGGTGGTGATCAGGTACACTGTAACTGGTGTGGTGGTGATCAGGGACAATATGACTGGTGTGAATGTGATCAGGGACACTGTAACTGGTGTGGCGGTGATCAGGGACACTAACTATTGTGGCGGCGATCGGGGACAATATGACTAGTGAGATGATGATTAGGGACACTGAGTGGTTGGCGGTGATTAAGGACATTCTGAGTGGGCAGCAGTAAGTAGAGACACTGACTGGTGCGATGGTGAGTAGGAACAGTGTGAGTGGGTGGCAGTGATTAGGGACACTGTGAGTGGATTGTGGTGATTAGTGATACTGACTGGCAGCACTAGTATGGTGACTAGTACTGTTGCGGCAGTGATCAGAGATAATGGCTGGCAGCACTGACATACAGTGATATCAGAGCCGTCAGCCATTGTACATGATCACCACCAAAGCGGTAAAATGTCACCATAGTAACACAGCACTTGCTCTGGTGACAGTATGTACAAAAAAAATATAATTCTTTATAGTTTTTTTAACTTTTTTTACTATTTGTGACAGACCCAACCAGGACACGGCTTTTGGAAGGGACTAGGGGCAAGCCGACCTCCCCTCTAATTATGGCCCATGGAGGAGACTGGGTATTTTGTCTGCTTCTTCCAGTCAGAGCATGGCACCATGACCTGAGGGAGAGAGCAGATCATTCTCTACTGATGGACAACAGTGTGATGAACACTGAGAACAAGGCTTGGATTAATTCTCTGAATAAGGACAATAAAGCTTCCCTTCTGGAGTGCATGGAAAGGTGTAATATTAATCTTGTACAGGTGAATGGTCAGAGGAAATATGGTGGCCCTCCTGTAGACTGAGTTGGAGCCCCTCCACTTGGGGCAGAAATATTTATCAACAATATCCCTCAAGAAATCTATGAAGATAAATGAATTCCACTTTTCAGACTGTTGGAACATTTGTTGGAGCTTTGTCTTGCAGAGTGTTGCAGACTGGTGCTGGACAGTCTGAGATGAGGCGGGATCCCTGATTAATGAAAAAACGGTCTGGACACCTAGGCTTGTTTAAGTGACTAGATGTTAAAGTGGTTGTAAAGGCAGAAGGTTTTTTTTATCTTAATGCATTTGTTGCATTAAAGTGGTTATCTACCCATTAAAAAAATAAATACATAACTAAATAAAAGCCTGCAAGACAATAGCATAATGAGCTAGTATGCACCACATACTAGCTCATTATGAATTACTTACCTTGAAACGAAGATCGGACCGGGCTGCTCGGTCCCCTCTTAGGGAGCGGACATCTTCCCTTGGATCTTGCTTCTGGGTACGCGGCTCCAGCGCTGTGACTGGCCGGAGCCATCTTTCTGGCAAGGTCCGGCCCTATTGCCGGGCCTTTGCTGGGACACACACGGTGCATGCGTCGTGACATACACGGCGCATGCACCGTAACGCCGCAGTATCTTAGAGAGGGAATATCTCCTAAACCGTACAGGTTTAGGGGATATTCAATTTACCTACAGGTAAGCCTTATTATAGGCTTACCTGTAGGTAAAAGTACAAAAATTGGGTAGTCAACCGCTTTAAGATAAAAAGCCTTCTGTGTTCAGCTCCCCCCTCAGCCCCCTTAATACTTACCTGAGGTCCATCTACATCCAGCGATGTTTCAGAAGTGTCTCGGCTGCCTGGGACTCCCCTTCTCATTGGCTAAGACAGCAACACAGCGCCATTAGCTCCCACTGCTGTCAGTCAGCCAATGAGGAGAAGAAGGAGGCCAGGCTCCATGTCTGAATGGACACACGGAGCTGTGGCTCAGCTCGGGTGCTCCCATGGCAAGCTGCTTGCTGAGGGGGCATTCAAAAGGAGGGAGGGGCCAGGAGCGCCAAAGAGGGACCCGAGAAGAGGAGGATCTAGGCTGCTCTGTGCAAAACCACTTCATAGAGGAGGCAAGTATAACATGTTTGTTATTTTTAACTAAAAAAAAACAAGACTTTAGTATCACTTCAATTAAGTTCAGATTAATTAGATCACTGCCAGCTATTAGATGCTAGATGTTGATTAGCATTATGTTTATGTTCTAGATGTGGATTAGCTTTATGTTAGCTGTTCCTATATATGTTTATTATATTCCTGTTTAGAGTTTGTATTGTTAGGGTAATGTGAGGCCCTGAGTAAGGCCCCTTTCACACGATCGGACCGCTCGGATCCGCCTGTCCGTTTTTCAGGCGGATCCGAGCTGGGCCACCCATAGACCAATATGGACAGGCGGATGTAAAGTGTCTGCTAACACCCGTCTGCCAACCGATCCGTCAAGATTAACTAAAATAGATGTATGGGTGATATGTTCACCATCCGTCTATCGGATCGGATGGGATCAGATGAAAATGGACAGGCGGATTCCGTTTTCATCCGTTCTGCCCATATAGGACAGTGGGGAGCTTACAGGTCTGTCCCTGCACAGCGTACAGAGACTGAGCTGTCATCCGCTGACATAGTGGAGATCAACGAAGAGATCTCCTGCTGAGCTGGCGGACCCCACTGAGTGGATCCGCTCAGTGTGAAAGGGGCCTAAAGCAATGACGTAGCATGCCCATAGTGCACCGTGGCAAATTATGGGTGTGGCCTGATATTGGAAGGGGTTTTAAAGGTGTGCTTAAATAGGAAGTACATTTTGTCTGCAGACATTTACCTATAGGTGGCCTATAATAGGGCTTATCTATAGGTAGTGTAAATATCTCCTAAATGTGTGCCGTTTAGGAGATATTTACATTACATGCAGCCAGTGACAACACTGGCGCATGCGCTGAAGGAGCGGCCACGGGTGTCGTTCCTTCCGAGGACTGTGACATTGCGGCTCCGGCTACGCACAGCGCCGGAGCCTGTGAAAATGTCATCCATCTCAGAGGTGTGCAGGCACCACTGGGAGGCTTTTTTCTAAGGTAAGTATTTCATAATGAGCTAGTATGCGATGTATACTAGCTCATTATGCCTTTGTCTTACAGGGTTTTTTTTTTCTTTTTTTTTTAGAGTTTACAACCTCTTAAATTAAAACTGGGGCTTACTCGCTGTAATCTCAGCACACACAGTGTATGCTCAAGCCCTTGCACCGCAAAACATACTTTAATTTCTGTGCAACAAGAAATAGTTTTACAGACACATTAACCTAAGCACAATCATTTTTTAAATAAACTCTAACATGACAGGTTTTTTTGTGCTCACAAAAAATAATCTAAAAGCTAACACCTTTTTTTAGCCTACCTTAAAGATGAACTTCATTAACATAGTCAGGGACTATTTAGCAAATCAGCAACTGTTGATACAATGAAGACTTTGGTCAGAAATATGGATGAGCCGAACATACCTGAGTTCAGTTTTAGGTGGGTTAGGCGAACATTACTAATGTGATGAATCAGAATCAATTGGAAAAATGGCATTAGGGGGATGGGTTATGCACTGGGAGCCCCCTGGCACAGCACCTTGTCCCCATGTCGATGAGGAAAAGAACCGTTTGCCCAGAGCAGAAGTTTTCTTTACAACCC
>BLSH010068643.1:1079205-1110441 GCA_018402905.1 Glandirana rugosa
GAACGGGGATAGACGCCTGTCCCCCCCCCCCCCCCCCTGTATCCCCCTATATGCTCACATTTGATAAATACAATACATTTGCTTCTACATCGGTGAGAGTGCTGCCATTCCGGATTTCCTTTCTATGGCTTCACTGCTGCAGTGACAGGGCGTGCACCTCGCCGTACCTAGCATTTCATTACCTGGGATCAGCCAGTCCAACACACTCACCTGGAGCTATGGTTTCCTCTGCTCATTTCCCCAAATAATTGGCCTGATGGCTGTAGGGTCCTGTGGGCTTATCAGAATATAAAAGCCCTCTTTAACAATAAGGGGGCCCCCAGATACCACCTAACCATGTGAATGAGTAAGGGGTACATGCATGGGTGTCCGCAGATAGGGGCAAGGGGGGGCAATTGCCCCCCCCTGGAATCAGGGATCAGATCGGGGGTTGCCCACTAGGTCCTTATCCTCTTGGGCCATGTATGAAGTCTCTGATCGTCTCGTGTGCCATGTCCACAGTCTCAGACCATCTCCTGTACTATGTCTGCAGTCTCTGACCATCTCCTGTAGTATGTCTGCAGTCTCTGACCATCTCCTGTAGTATGCCTGCAGTCTCTGACCATCTCCTGTAGTATGTCTGCAGTCTCTGACGATCTCCTGTAGCACGTCCGCAGTGTCTGACCATCTCCTGTAGTATGTCTGCAGTCTCTGACGATCTCCTGTAGTATGTCTGCAGTGTCTAATCATCTCCTGTACTATGTCCACAGTCTCTGACTGTCTCTTGTACTATGTCCGCAGTGTCTGACCATCTCCTGTACTATGTCCGCAGTGTCTGACCGTCTCCTGTACTATGTCTGCAGTTTCTGACCATCTCCTGTACTATGTCCGCAGTGTCTGACCGTCTCCTGTACTATGTCCACAGTCTCTGACCATCTCCTGTACTATGTCCGCAGTGTCTGACCGTCTCCTGTACTATGTCTGCAGTCTCTGACCATCTCCTGTACTATGTCTGCAGTCTCTGACCGTGATAATGTGATAATGTCAAAGAGCCGCATAGCATGGGTGACCTTAAAATGATGCCCCCCCCTGAAAAAATTTCTGCGGATGCCCATGGGTACATGGTAATCATTAAAAGAGACAAAAAAACAAGTACAGGTGTAGTTACAAACATCCGACTTACGAACGACTCCTACTTACAAACGGAGGAAGACAACAGGAAGTGAAAGGAAATCTACCCCTGGGAAGGGAAATTCACTCCTGTAAGAGTTATTATGGAAAAAAGGTGCCTCCACTGATGCTTTATCACCAAGGTTTGTTTCCACAACAACCCAAAATTTTCAAAATCCAATTATAATTGGGACAGGAAGTGAGGGGAAATCTGAACAGAAACATAGACAGCAAAACAAACATTACAGGGGTGTTACCCTTCCCTATGCTATCCAAAAGGCTTAAAAATATTTGTTTTGGCTGAAGCTACACTTAAGAAATGTACCTGTTCTGACTTACAAACAAATTCAACTTATGAACAAACCTACAGACCCTATCTTGTTTGTAACCCGGGGACCGCCTGTAAACAGTAAATTAACACAATGACACTTTTTTTACAAAAATAAAAAATGTCCCAGAAAAATGTCTTCCAACGATGCAGATCCACTTCAGTCACAATGAATGATGCCTGACAACTACTGAGAGAAAAAATACTGCAGACCACCGACACAATCTATTCCTGTCGCTTACTTGCACAGAATGAAATCTCCTAGGGCCCCGCTACCAACAGAAAACAAAGAGGCGGGGTCTCCTGGGTGACGTCACTCACAAATTACTGACATCACAGGTATCCCCAGGAGATGTGGTCGATGATGGATTTACAATGTGGGATTATTATTATTTTTTTTTCCTTTTTTATTTATTTTTTAAAAAGATTTGTAAAAAAGTGTGTGTTTATGTACATTTTTCTGTGAATGAGTAGGGGAACTATGTACCTCTTACTCAGTTACATGGGGGAGCAGTATCTGGGGGTCCACTTATTGTTAAAGGGGGCACTATATTCAGGTTAGCCCATCAACCGCAGACCCTCTCAACCACCAGGCCAGGGTTGTGGCACAGAAGCACTTGTCCTCATCAACATGGCAGCAAATGCTTGGGCGGCACAGTGGTGTAGTGGGTAGCACTTTCGCCTAGCAGTAAAAGGGTCATTGGTTCAAATCCCAACCACCACACTACCTGCATGGAGTTTGCATGTTCTCCCTGTGCCTGCGTGGGTTTTCTCTGGGTACTCTGGTTTCCTCCCACATGCCAAAGACATGCTGGTAGGTTAATTGGTTCCTGTCTAAATTGGCCCTAGTATATGTATGAATGTGAGTTAGGGACCCTAGATTGTAAGCTCCTTGAGGGTAGGGACTGATGTGAATGCACAATGTATAAGTAAAGCGCTGTGTAAATTGACGGTGCTATATAAGTACCTAAAATAAATAAAATGCTTTGCCAAGGGATCCCTTTCTTAACCACCAGCCTGAGGGGAAGCTGCTATATTTTGCAGTGGTGGTAACAAACACCAATTTGGTCTGGCCATTTGTCTAACCTCCAGCTAACAAAATTTGGTGTCAACCTAGTCTAGCAACTAGATATATGGATGTGGCAACTATACTTCACAAATTATATTTTGTTTTGGTCTGAACCTAGGTTAGGACCAAACCAGCAGCTAAGGAGTATGTAATGTACAATACAGAATAAAAGTGCAGTTCTATGTAATGTAAAACATAGTGTATACAGTACAGGGGTCAAAAGTGTTTAATGCATAGCGTGCCAAGTGCAGAGGTCAGGAGTATATAACACACAGTGCAGGGGTTAGTAGTAAGTATTGCACAGAGTGCAGGGGTCAGAAGTACAGTATATAAAGCAGGGGTCAAGAGTATGTGGGGTACAGAGTGCCAAGGTGAGAAGTAAATAGGGTACAAAGCACAGGGGTCAGGAGTACCTAAGTCACAGAGCTCTTGGGTCAAAAGTGTGTAAGGCACAGAGAACATGGGTCAATAGTATGTAACATACAGAGAGCAGGGGTCATGAGTACATACAGCTCAGAGTGCAGAGAACAGGAGTATGTAGCTCACAAAGCACAAGGTCAGGAGTACATAGAGTCAGTGATGTATTTAGGTTTTGTGCTGCCCTAGGCCTGACTAAACTCATGCACCCCCTCATTAAATATGAACCACCCCTTTCTGTCAAGGCCACACCCCTTCCTGTTTAAGACCCACCCTGAAATTTTCCAGTGGGAACACTAGTTATGAGGGCCCTGTGGATGGGGTGGGGGGGCAATGGATCCCTTAAGAGATTTCCTCACACTTCCTGTTTGGCTATGGGGCAGCACAACAACTCATTGGTTAGGTCCCTTGAGATGACTGGGTCCCCTACATATATATGGGCTGGCCCCCACTGATGGCAGCCCCGCAGGTATTATCATTATTACCGGCAGGCGCTTTATGGGGTGCCAGACCGGTTTGTCTCCCTGTCCAGTCCACCCCATAAGACTGGCGCTACACTAAAAGTGTAGTGCAAGCCGGCAGGGACTCTTTTCATGCTGCCCCCCTGCAAAGTGCCACCCTAGGCCTGGGCCTTGTTGGCCTAGGCCAAGATACAGTGTTGCATAGAGTGCAGGGGTCAAGAGTACATAAAGCACAGGGCACAACGGCAAGGAGTACACAACACACAAAGCTCAGGGATCAGGAGTAAGTAACAAGCAGTGTGCTGGGTATGTAAAGTAAAGAGTGCAGTGGTGAGGAGTATGCACAGAGAGAAAGGGTCAGATGCAGGCAGTGCACAGAATATATGGTTCAAAGAGTACCCAGTGCACAGAACAAAGGAGTGCTTAACACACAAAGTGCAGAAATCAGGAGTGCCTAATGCACAGAATGCAGGGGTTAGAAGTGCATGTGGTCCAGAGCACAGTGGTCAATGATAAGTGTGGCGCAAAGTATAAGGGGTCAGACAAATTTCCACATCAAGCAAAAATGTCACCCTCTTTCCTGTGCAATCTACTATGTGCAAATTTCCCCCCAGGACAAAATCACCCCAGCACACATTTACCAAACTCCCCATACATTTCTCTGAAATGTACTCACTGGAGCTTTTCTATGTGCTACATGCCTGACAGGTGGCATTGTATTGCTGTTAATTTGAGAGGCTGTGACCATCTGAGTTTTTTTTAACTTTGGTTGCGTCAGAAAATGCTAACTTTTGTCATTGCCCATCAGCCCACCTGTCACCTGTTACCACTGTAGCACAAAGTTAAGGGGTGTGCTCTAAAATCCCTCCTCGGGTCTGTGCTACGGGTCTGACAGGTGGTGGGAGGGCCAGGGGGTGGGAAATGAAGCTGGGAGCTGCTCAAAGGATCAAATTTAAAGGAATGAAATATAGGTAGTCACTGCCTCTGAGCCAAGGACACTCAGCAACACATGTAGAGTGTGTGTGCTGGGTGCCTGGCACTAGCGACACCGATGCTGGGAAGATATAGCAACTACATTTAATTAGCGTTCTTGAAGGAAATTGACTGCAATTCTATATGGTAAATGCTGTACTAAAGGCTTAGTCCTCACTCTGTTCATGTTTGCGTAAATTAAAAAAAGGAAAGAGGTTTCGTTTATATTCTAAGACATTTTATGTAAATTAAATCATGTTTCAAACCATTTACTATGGTAAAAAAAATAATGAAGCAGTTATCTTGGTCACGCTATTTCTAATATTTCTTTCCTTGTTCTGTCAGTCCCTACATGCTAAACGATTGTTTGTTTCATGAGTCTGAAGACCATATTTTCTGTACCTTCGGTTTTTTCAGCATGTAATTTACCCCTTACTCTGTCCCATATCAAAACTCAACTGCCTTAACAGCCAGCACCTCCCAATATCTGCAATATGAGACTGTTATAAGTAAAGTCTAAGAACATTATTAGTATTATTACAGGATCTATATGGTGACAAAAGTTTGTGCAGCGCTTTACAACATGAGGGCAAACAGTACAGTTACAATACAATTAAATACGGGAGGAATCAGAGAGCCCTGCTTGTTAGAGCTTACAATCTAGGAGAGAGGGTCAAGTGATACAAAAGGTAAAAAATTGTTTGGGATGAGCTGATGGAGAAAATAAAAGTACAGTGGTTAGGTGGAGGTAGGATAGGCTTCTCTAAAAAGAAACGTTTTCAGGGATCATCTAAAAGTGGATAGAGTTGGAGAGAGTCGGACAGATTGGGGTAGGGTATTCCAAAGGATGGGAGAGGCTCGGGAGAAGTCCTGGAGGCATGCATGGGAGGAGGTGACGAGGAAGCTAGAGAGCAGGAGGTATTAGGGGGAACAAACAGAACAATGGTTGGTATTTTGAGACTAGGCTAATGATTTAGCTGGGAGCAGAGTTGTGGATGGCTTTGCAAGTTATTGTTAGCATCTTGAATTTAATTTGTTCGGTGAGTGGAAGTCAATGGAGGGATTGGCAGAGAGGGGTAGCAGACGCTAAGTGTTTTTTTAGGTGGATAAGTCTGGCAGCAGCATTCATGATGAACTAAAGGGGGGATAGCCTATTTAAAGGTAAGCCAATGAGGAGGGAGCTGCAGTAGTCGAGGCAAGAGATAACAAAGGAGTGAATTAGGAGCTTTGTGGTGTCATTGGTTAGGAAGGGGCGTACTTTGGAGATGTTGCGGAGGTTGAGGTGGCAAGCATTGCAGAGTGATTGGACGTGGGACCAAAAGGAGAGTTCAGAGTTCAGGATAACACCTAGCACTCTGGCATGCGGGGATGGTAAATGGGTAAAAGAACATTGGCGATAGAGCTTAATGAGTTAAGCCATACCCTGGATGTACACATCTGACCAGATGATGATTGCCTAACAATAATTTTTATTTGTTTTAAAGCACAATCAACCTAAAAGTAATATTTAAGTCAGTTCATGGTTTCCTATGTGTGTTGCATACTTTAACACAGGGGTCTCCAAACTTTTCAAACAAAGGGTCAGTTTATTGTTCTTCATGCTTTAGGAGGGCCAGATTGTAGACAGCAGGGGCAGAAAATGTCACGGCCCCAGCATCAGTATGAACAAATATGGCCTCAGGGTTGGTGGTCAAAGAGGAGGAGTAGTGCCCCTATCAGTCGGAGGAATAGTATCTCATCTTTGGCATCGGTGAAAGAAAGAAAGTGCCCCATTGTTGGTGTCAACGGGAGGAAGAGTGACCCAAGGGCCAGATAAAGGCTAGCAAAGGACCGCATCTGGCCCTCGGGCCGCAGTTTGGAGAACCCTGCTCTAACAGTAAGATCTTGCAGCTATCATTCTGAATTTTCCCGCATAATTCCTGACTAAGTTCCTGCCCACCTGGAGTTTTGGGCATTCTGTACACATTTGCAGTTTTATTCGTAAAATAAATAAACCAACAAAGAGAGTATACATTCCTTGTAATGACCACAAGAAAAACAAGAAACTTAGGCTGTTTCACATCTACAAAAAACTGCAATATCAGTTTTCAATGGACTGACCCTGTATGTGGAGGTTTCCTGTACAAAATATAACTTGGAGTATCTATCACAATTGCCAGGTGCCAAAAAGGTGTATATATTTTGTAATGGCCCCTCTAATATCTTGGTTCCTCAAGCTGTAGATGAAAGGGTTGAATAATGGAGTCACCAAGATATATATTAAAGACAAATTCTTTTTTACATTGGAAGAACTGAGTTTTGGTGAGAAAACATATATAGATGCCAAGCTTCCAAAGTATAGGCAAACTACAGTGAGGTGGGAACTGCATGTAGAGAAGGCCTTCTCTCTTCTGATGGAGGATGAGATCTTCAGGATGGTGTTGAAGATGTAAATATAGGTGGCCATGATGAACACAAATGGACAGAGAAGAAGAGGAGTAGACAACATGGAGGTAATCATCTTAACAGAAGAAATATCGGAACACAAAAGTTCTAAAACAGGACCAACATCACAGTAGAAATGATTGATGGTATCTGGACCGCAGAATTCCAACCTATATAAGAAACCAAATAGCAAAATTGACAAGGTAAATCCTGCTGACCAACATACTGTGACGATCTGAAGTTGAAGTCCAAAGGTCATAATGACGGTATAGTTCAATGGCTTACAAATGGCCACGTAGCGGTCAAAGGACATGGTGGTTAGCAGCAGACATTGGGTGATGGTGCATACTGTTAAAAGATAAAGGTGGGAAAAACATCTCATAATAGGTATTTTTCCACCACCTGCTAGAGTCAGCCATAACATGCCGGGCAGAATATTGCTGGTGAAGAGGATCTCAGACAAGGACAGCTGGGACAGAAAGATGTACATGGGAGAGTGAAGATTCTGACTGATCATAACCAAGACAATGACAAGGGTGTTTCCTGTTAAAGCCATGACATAAATAATCAGAAGGAAGACAAAAAGTAGAATTTTGAGATCATGGAGGTCTCCAAAACCCAAGAGGAGAAATTCTGTGACCACCGTCTGGTTCTTCACCACCATCACCTAAAGAGCCAGACAGAAAAAAATAGGACTTGGAAACAAGTAGTTTGCTAATTTTGGACACAAAATTGTTCAGGTTTTATAGTTTTTTTTTGTTTTTAATAAATCAGTTTATTATGGTATATACCACATACAAACAAAGCATAAACAAAAACCAAACAATGACGTAACCTTACGCGAGTAGTATATATCTGACAAGATAAGAGTCGGAGGGCATGGAATACATCAAATATTCAGGTTGTGCTGTTCTAATTAAAAATTCTGAATATCCTCTAAGAACCACACAATATAAGTATTACAGGCTAAGACCTCTGGCACTCTTGTATAAACCTGGTGTACTTAGTCAACTTGAAAAGCAGAGGTTTACTTCATGACCGATGCTAACGAGGGTTCCTCTAACCATTTACGCCACATGTTATCGTATTTTGTAGGGCAACCCCTATTCGTGTATGTATCTTTGTACAATGGGCAGTTGTTGTTTACCAGTTGTTTCCACTGAGAAAGGGATGGGGGTGAGGGTTTCTTTCACTGCATTACAATATTTTTCCTGGCGTAAAAAAGGACCAGTCCAATCAGTGTTCTTTTGGTTACAGTCGGTACTAAGTTTTCAACTAGGCCCAGAAGACAGATTTCCATGGTGGGTTGTACAGATATTTTGGCAACCAGCTCAATCAGAGCCAGTACTTCCTCCCAATATACCCTAACAGGCGGCTCTAGGCTTTGTAAGGCCTTAAGCAAAACCTAGACATGACGCCCCACTCACGCCCATAATGGGAAAAATAATTCATAATAACAATAAAATAAACTGTATAAATTGCATATATTAGGAGCTTTAAAGAGTTGGTGTCAGTGCTCTCTATCTCAGTGCTGGTGTCAGCGCTCTCTATCTCAGTGTTGGTGTCAGTGCTCTCTATCTCGGTGCTGGTGTCGGTGCTCTCTATCTCGGTGCTGGTGTCAGTGTCCTCCATCTCAGTGCTGGTGTCAGGGCTCTCTATCTCAGTGCTGGTGTCAGTGCTCTCTATCTCAGTACTGGTGTCAGTGTCCTCCATCTCAGTGCTGGTGTCAGGGCTCTCCATCTCAGTGCTGGTGTCAGTGCTCTCTATCTCGGTGATGGTGTCAGTGTCCTCTATCTCAGTGCTGGTGTCAGCGCTCTCTATCTCAGTGCTGGTGTCGGTGCTCTCTATCTCAGTGCTGGTGTCGGTGCTCTCTATCTCAGTACTGGTGTCAGTGCTCTCTATCTCAGTACTGGTGTCAGTGCTCTCTATCTCAGTGCTGGTGTCGGTGCTCTCTATCTCAGTGCTGGTGTCAGTGCTCTCTATCTCAGTGCTGGTGTCGGTGCTCTCTATCTCAGTGCTGGTGTCAGTGCTCTATATCTTAGTGCTGGCGTCAGTGGTCTCTATCTCGGTGCTGGTGTCAGTGGTCTCTATCCCGGTGATGGTGTCAGTGCTCTCTATCTCAGTGCTGGTGTCAGTGCTCTCTATCTTGGTGCTGGTGTCAGTAAGGGACATAGCAACGGAGATGCCAATCAGTGCCAGCACAGGATGTGGAGTGCTCAGCCCACCATGGCTGTGGATCAACACTGGACTGGGCTGGGACCTCCCGACCACCCGCAGGGGAGCCCTGCATAGGCAGGGGTAAGGGCAGAGTTAGGAAGGGAACAGGGGCTGTCAATCACAGGTGGGCACACGTGGACACTGGCAGAGGACTGAGCTGTCCTGAATGTTTGTGGCATTGATAACCAGGAGGAACGAAGTGGAGGGGATGGGACAGGGGGTGGATATAAATGCCAGTGGCTGTGGCTGAGGGAGGCTGGAGGAGGAGGAATAGGGGGGCTGGCTTTCTCTCATGCTGGTGGTAGATGGCTGCAGAGGAGGGTTGTGGCATAGTAGCTCTGTCTTTATTCCCAGCTGGAGCCCCGGATCCTCCCACCCTAAATGACAGCCGCCCGGACACCTCTTCTTTCCTACCTCCCACTTCCATTGGCTCCATCCAGCCCAGGTGAGGCCTCCTCCCCAGCGGGACCTTCCTCTTTCCCTCCTCGCCACTGCTTACGAGACGCTGGGAATCCTCCTTCGAGTGTGCGGGGATCGCTCTGCGGAGAACTCCAATACGGGGTGACGGGGGTTGCGATCTGTGTCTCTGGAGCAGCGGGAATATTTAATTATATTACCGTATTGCTTCGGCTGCTGGAATGAGTCTCCTTCTCCTCCCCCAGACAACACAGCGCTGGCCCTGCCTACTCCCCAAGACACAACCCTGTCCTCTCTCACCACTGCCTGGTCATGGAGCTCACAGGCAATATTAGCCCTCAGCTGTCCGGAGTGCAGCGCAGCACTGCAGCGGCATTGTTGTCAGCAGAAGAGGCAAATTAGCCATTCGCAAGGTCCCTGTGAGGGCGAGGCCTTAGGCGACGCCTAATTTGCCTAATTAAAGAGCCGCCTCTGAAACCTAACCTCAGGGCAATGCCAGAAAATATGCGAGAAATCTCCCGGAGAGATACCACACCTTCAACATTCCGATGAAATGTCAGAGTTCCTCTTATGGAGCCTATAGGGAGTGAAATATGCCCTATGTACTATTTTAAATTGCACAAGACGATCAATGCAGGGATGTCATGTTCCCATGGGGTCCAGAGCCCCTCCAATGTGGTAAAGATACAAACACTAAGTGGTAATATAGATGTGAAGCGGGCTTCTTGGCGCATTCTATGGGGAGCACTCGTTCCAGCCCCAATTGGACAACCATGCAGTAGGACCCCGGAAATTGTGCATCAAAGGCACGAGGGAGCTGTAGATAGCTGAAGAAATAATGTGGAGGAATATTATACATGGAGGAAAGTTGTGATAAAGGGATTAACGACAGATGTAATACCACTTGTGAGATTCATTTTATACTATTCTTAGTCCAGGCATAGGGATCTGATATCTTGTATATGTGTGATAAGTTGGGATTACCCCCTAATGGTGCACTGGGGGAGACAGCTGTTTTTCGATAGCTCTAACAAGCCAAATCTGCCCTCCAAGCACGCAAAGCAGTGAACGTGGAGGGGGTCAGCTCACAGATTTCATTGTTTAGTTATATGTTTGAAATTTGTTTTAATTTTGAATTGTGTCACTGGAAATGTGCCTACTGACATCTACTTGAAGAGAAAGTATAGTATATGTTTTTGCTGGTATTTTCTTTATCTTTGTATTATATGTGTAGCGCCACCCCCGTAGGGGATGCTGGAAGATGACTGCCCCCAAAGGTTGCCCTGACCTTGCAAGCCTCCCAACACCTCTCACACCCTGGGTTCTGACATCTTTCACCAAAGGACACAATTGCAAAGACACCAGACTGTAGCAAAGCAAATTTGTATTTTACTAAGAATTCTTAAAGCGGAGTTCCACCCACATTTTTCACTCCTCACCATGCAGCACTAATATGCATCCTTAAAATTAATTGTCAATTTATTTCTTTTTTTCTGTTCACTTACCTAATTTATGCCTATATCTAATTTCACTTCCTCCTTTAGGGGCCGTGGCACCGTATGTAATTTCCGGCTTTGCATTGGCTCCTGGTGAGATATTGGTCAGCTTGACATGGCACTGCTCCCGTAACATTTAACATTGGTGTCTATGGAAAATCTTGGTCAGCTTGACATGGCATGGCTCCAGTAACATTTAACATTGACATCCATGGGAAATTCTAGCCAGCTTGACATGGCACTGCTCCAGCGCCATGTCAAGCTGACCAAGATTTCCCATAGAAGCCAATGTTAAATGTTACTGGAGCCATGCCATGTCAAGCTGACCAAGATTGCATCGCACTGCACAGATCGGTAACTGGATGCTGGGTAGCCAGCATGCACGGAATCCAGGAAGAAGGACACTGCGCCTTCAGATGCCCACACTGGAGAAGGCCACGCTGTGCAGGAAATTCACAAAGTAAGAAAACGATGCTACACAAATAGAAAACTGAGGATATTTTATAGCATACCTTTGTTACTTTTAATCGTAGCAAGTATAGAAAAAGGATATGCAATGTAAAGACAATCACAGTAAATCAGACAATAATAACCAATAGACCCTAAAAGAACCTATCACCTCAGGTACAAAAGGTATGTCTTCAGTTTGTATGTGGATACTCTTAGCAACTACTGTCCTCTTCCTTGTCTTGCCAAGTTAACCTGCTCTGCATTACAGACCTTGGTTCTTTAGATACGCCAAAACCCACATGCACCCCTTTGAAACATTTTAGACCAGGCTCCAAACGGTCAATGCAACTTTACTGGAGAAATGCAGCAGAAAAGTTCAATATGGACTACATCTTCCCTCTAACCCTAACTATAGTGGCATATTGGCCCAGGCACACCTCAGTGAGACAAGAGTCCATTATGGCATTGTCCATGGCTAAAGTCTTCTAAAAACCCTGGTGTCTTCTGCAGGGTCAAATGATTATACTCACAGGTAGGCTGGCTAGGACCAAAAGCCTGGGAACTGAGCTTGCAACATTTAACCCCTTCCCCCAGCCTGGGCCAGCCACTAACTCGCTAATACTAAACACAGTTCAAGCTGCCTACATGTGCAATGTCAGGCTCCTGCAGACTGGCAGTGTAGCTGTCTGTCCGTACCTCTGATATGGGCAGGCAGTTACTTCAGTACAGGAAGATCAATGTACTACAAGAATGTTCACCAGCACCCTTGTAGTTCATTGAGAACTACAAGCTGTCAGCTGCAAAGGTTGTCGGTACAGAGCTCTGTGAATGAATGACTTGGCTGTGTGAGCAGAGCCCTGCATGGATGAGATCTTTTCAAAATTGTGAAAGTGGGTGTAGGGAGAAGATCCCTGTCCTGCTGTCACAGGGAGGGGGATCATTGTTGCCTACCATCAGTATTTTTACTGGCAACCAGTAAAAAATGGCCACTTTACTCCTGTCAGTAAATGCCGGTGACAGGTGAGATCTCATCATCATCTGTGCTGCACACTGCTGTCAGTGTCACTGTGAGAGTCAATTTCATGTGTGTGTGCTGTCCAGTCTAATGTCTTGCCCTCCTGAGTCCTGTCCCTGAGCTACAGTAACTCACAAAAGTGAGTATACCCCTAACCTAACATTTTTTGTAAATATTTTATTCTATCTTTTCATGTGACAACACTGAAGAAATGACACTTTGCTACAATGTAAAGTAGTGAGTGTACAGCTTGTATAACAGTGTAAATTTACTGTCCCCTCAAAATAACTCAACACACAGCCATTAATGTCTAAACCGCTGGCAACAAAAGTGAGTACACCTCTAAGTGAAAATGTCCATATTGGGGCCAAAGTGTCAATATTTTGTGTGGCCTTCAGTGTTTTCCAGCACTGCCTTAACCCTCTTGGGCATGGAGTTCACCCGAGCTTCACAGGTTGCCACTGGAGTCCTCTTCCACTCCTCCATGATGACATCACAGAGCTGGTGGGTGTTAGAGACCTTGCGCTTCTCCACCTTCCGTTTGAGGATGCCCTACAGATGCTCAATAGGGTTTACGTCTGGAGACATGCTTGGCCAGTCCTTCAACTTTACCCACAGCTTCTTTAGCAAGGCAGTGGCCATCTTGGAGGTGTGTTTGGGGTCGTTATCATGTTGGAATACTGCCCTGCCGCCCAAACTCTGAAGGGAGGGGATCATGCTTTGCTTCAGTATGTCACAGTCCACGTTGGCATTCATGGTTCCCTCAATGAACTGTAGCTCCCCAGTGCCGGCAGCACTCATGCAGCCCCAGACCATGACACCCCCACCACCATGCTTTACTGTAGGCAAGACACACTTGTCTTTGTATTCCTCACCTGGTTGCCGCCACATACGCTTTACACCATCTGAACCAAATACGTTTATCTTGGTCTCATCACACCACAGGACATGGTTCCAGTAATCCATGTCCATAGTCTGCTTGTCTTCAGCAAACTGTTTGTGGGCTTTCTTGTGCATCATCTTTAGAAGAGGCTTCCCTCTGGGACGACAGCCATGTAAACCAATTTGATGCAGCGTCTGGTATATGATCTGAGCACTGACAGGCTGACCCCCCACCCCTTAAACCTCTGCAGCAATGCTGGCAGCACTCATACATCTATTTCCCAAAGACAACCTCTGGATATGACACTGAGCACGCGCACTCAACTTCTTTGGTTGACCATGGTGAGGCGCTGTTCTGAGTGGAACCTGTCCTGTTAAACTGCTATATGGTCTTGGCCACCTTGCTGCAGCTCAGTTTCAAGGTCTTGGCAATCTTCTTATAGCCTAAGCCATCTTTATGTAGAGCAACAATTCTTTTTTTCAGACCCTCAGAGAGTTCTTTGCCATGAGGTACCATGTTGAACTTCCAGTGATCAGTATGAGAGAGTGAGAGCGAGAACACCAAATTTAACACACCTGCTCCCAATTCACACCTGAGACCTTGTAACACTAGCAAGTCACATGACATCGGGGAGGGAAATGGCTAATTGGGCCCAATTTGGGCATTTTCACTTCGGGGTGTACTCACTTTTGTTGCCAGCGGTTTAGACATCAATGGCTGTGTGTTGAGTTATTTTGAGGGGACAGCAAATTTACACTGTTATACAAGCTGTACACTCACTACTTTACATAAGTGGCATTTCTTCATTGTTGTCACATGAAAAGATAGAATAAAATATTTACAAAAATGTGAGGGGTGTACTCACTTTTATGAGATACTGTACTTACTTGCTTGAAAATAAAATAATAAATATGTTTTTTGCCTTAATATCTACCTAAGATCGCATTGCTAATTGCATATTGTACTTGTTTGTAGCGTAAACACTGGCATTTGCACTCAAAACTGTAATTTTGTAACATTTGGAAATGCCAGTAAAAACTTGATTGTGTCAGTAAATTATAATCTGGTGGGTTGGCAGCACTGGAGGGGATCATGGGAAAGAGCTGCAGGAGCAGGAATATGTTGAATGTTTCACCCTAAAAATGGGTGGAACGTGTAACCTGTTCCTGAAGGTGAACTTATCCTTTAAAGTGGAACTTTGTATAAAACATAAAAATGGGCAGACAGGCAGGATTTGTAATGCAGAAAATACATTTTTGTCTCTTCTGCAATAAAGTTATCTACCTGCCTGTCCACCCCGGGACAGTGAGTATATAATTCTGATTTAAGTAAGTATGAAATGTTGAAAATAAATATTTCATATTTACTACCTGTGGCAGACGTTTGAGAGTGAGAATCTAGTTTCAGAAAGGTTTAAAAAATATGGTGCAGCATAGGCATGCACACAGAGTGTGCCGGATGTGCCTGGGCACACCCTAATCACCTTGTGCACGTTAGCATTATCACTCTGTGTGCAAGCGGGGAGATGGGAAAGATCTCCCTCTTATCGGCTCTGCTATAGGAGAAAAGCTTTTTAACTTCTCTTTCACTGTGCCAGCAGGGAGATCAATGTGCGTTTGAGCTTTGGGGTGCGCACCATAATGCAATAGGCTGCGCACACCTATATGGTGCAGTAACATGTTGTGAAGAGACATAAAAAGTAAAGGTCTTGGAAGGGACATTGCTCCCTTGCAGGTATCAGAGATGGAAGCCATTGATCCAGTGCAGGGCTACCTTTGAGTTTTCCTTATTAGAAGGTCCAGCATCCCTGAATAACATGTTTATTTGTAAAATAAAGTTTTCCAACAACTAATGAAAGTATATACAGTGCCTTGAAAATGTATTCATACCCCTTCAAATTTTCCACATTTTGTCATGTTAAAACTAAAAACTTACTTGTATTTTATTGGGATTTTATGTGATAGACCAACACAAAGTGGTACATAATTGTGAAGTGGAAGGAAAATTATAAATATTTTTTTAAATATGTGAAAAGTGTGGAGTGCATTTGTATTCAGCCCCCTTTACTCTGATACCCCTAACTATAATCTAGTGGAGCCAATTGCCTTCAGAAATCACTTAATTAGTAAATAGGGTCCACCAGTATTGTAATTTAATCTCAGTATAAATACAGCTGTCCATGATGTGTTCCATGGTAACTCTGGAGGAGCTGCAGAGTTCCACAACTCAGGTGGGAGAATCTGTCCACAGGACAACTATTAGGCCTCATACACACGGGCATATCTAAAAAAATAAACAAAACGTCGGGTCCGACGTCAAGGAAAAAAAGTCGACGTTTTTCGGCGTTATGCATTGGCGTTTTTGAGCGTTAGTGAGCGTCGGCGTCAATAGGCGTTTTTTAAAAAAAATCATCCCTCTGCTATTTTTCAACCTAAAAACGTCGGCGTCAAAAAACGCCGGAAAACGCCGGTACAATATTAGGTGGCGTTCGTTGGCGTTTGTTGGCGTTTTGTGGCGTCAAAAAATGTCAAAATGTTACAGCCTCAGAACGCGATGGCCATGGATTCTACTTTCTGCTCACTAACGCCGATGCCACCTACAGCTAAAAAACGCCGACGTTTTTATGGGGCCATTGACTAACATGGAGAGCTGCAAAAAATGCCAGAAAACGCTGGCGTCAAAAAACGTCCGTGTGTATGAGGGCTTAGTCCTGCATTCCACAAATCTGCCCCTATGGAAGAGTGGCAAGAAGAAAGCCATTGTTGAAAGCCATAAGAAGTCCCGTTTCTAGTTTGCGAGAAACCACGTGGGTGACACAGCAAACATGTGGATGAAGGTGCTCTGCTCAGATGAGATCAAAATTGAACTTGTTGGCCAAAAAACAAAAAGCTATGTGTGTTGGGAAAAATAACACTGCACATCACCCTGAACACATCATCCCCACCGTGAAACATGGTGGTGGCAGCATCATGTTGTGGGGATTCTTTTCTTCAGCAGGGACAGGGAAGCTGGTCAGAGTTGATGGGAAGATGGATGGAGCCAAATACAGGGCGATCTTAGAAGAAAACCTGTTAAGAGTCTGCAAAAGACTTGAGACTGGGGCAGAGGTTCAGCTTTCACCACCCTAAACATACAGCCAGAGCTACAATAGAATGGTTTAGATCAAAGCATATTCATGTGTTAGAATGGCCCAGTCAAAATCCAGACTTAAATCCAATTGAGAATCTGTGGCAAAACTTTAAAATTGATGTTCACAGACGCTCTCCATCCAATCTGATAGAGCTTGAGCTATTTTGCAAAGAAGAATGGGCAAAAATGTCACTCTCTAGATGTGCAAAGCTGGTAGAGACATTCCCAAAATGACTTGCAGCTGTAATTGCAGTGAAAACTTAAAATTTCTATCAAATACTTACAGTAATTTTCCTTTCCTGATAGACTCCATATCAGCATACGTGTGGGTGGCTCCGTCTACCCTATAGGACCCCTCTTCCATAAATCTTTGCTCGGTACTGATTACAGTGTTCCGTAAATAGCCTACTCCTCCATCCGGAGGGGACTGCTGCTACCATGAAGTCTATCAGGAAAGAAAAATTACGGTAAGTATTTGATAGAAATTTTCCGATTTCCTGACAGACTCCATGGCAGCATACATGTGGGAAATAACTTGCTACACACACGGGTGGGAATGCTGAGCAAAGAAACATTTTTTTTTAATTGCCATCAACTGACAGAACTTTAAGCCCAAAATGAACTGAGGACAAAGCAGCTGGTTCCACACAGTAGTGTGACAGGAAGGCGTGTATGGACGACCAAGAAGCCGCTCTACAGATCACGTCTGGTGGCCCGAAGCCGCCCAGGAAGTCGCGATGCCTTGGGTGGATTGCGCCGCCACTGCCTCCGGAGTTGGCATGCCCTTCGCCCTGTAAGCCCATTGTATGATCTGCACAATATAGGCTGAGATTGATCTGGTCGAGGCCCGTAAGCCCTTGTTCGTCCCTTGGAGGAGTACAAACAGATGTTCGGATCTATGAAAAGGGAGCCGTAATGGCCAGGTATTGTTTTATAAACTGCGCCACGTCCAGGGGATGGACTCCAACGCCGTCTGCTGTTTTGTAAGTGGGAAGCACTATCTCCTGGTTCTTGTGGAAGACCATGGTTACTTTTGGTCTGGATCCCAACATGGGCACAAGTACTATCCTATCGGGAAAAAAGGTCAGGAAGGGTTCAGTAGAACCTAAGTCTCTGTGTTCCGAACACTCGCTTTGCTGAAGTGACTGCCACCAGGAAAACTGTCTTCATGGTTAACTCCTTAACCGATAGAGGTTCAGCCAAAGCAGAGCTACGTTGTGATAGGAAGTCTAGAACAAGAGGGAGGTCCCATTTGGGGAACCTTGGTCTCCTCTGGGGTTTAAGCCTGACTGCCCCTTTGAAGAAATATTGAATGAGTCGGTCCCTCGTCCAGGAAATACCGGTAAATGCTGAGATGGCCGACACTTGAACCCGTAGGGAGCTAACCAAAAGATCAAGGTCGAGGCCGGACTGTAGGAATATCAGGATATCCGTGGTATTCGGTGAGCCAATGATGCCGGATCTTGTGCACTTGTGATGACAAAATTTCCCTCAGATTCGTTCGTAGACCCTATTGGTGCTTCCCCTTCTTGCATTCAGAAGGGTTGAAATGGCCTCTTAAGGACATTCTAGGGCCTCCAGAATTCCCCTCTCAATAACCAGGCCCTGAGGTGCAGGTACGATGGGCAGGGGTGCAGATTCTTCCCTTTTGACAGAAGATCGGCCCTGGCTGGAAGAGGGACTGGGTCCCTGAAGCTGAGGGGCATGAGGAGCGGAAACCACGGCCTGTTTGGCCAGAAGGGGATCACTGCAATGACTTCCACCACCTCTGACCTGAGCCTCCGGAGGAATTGGAGTATCAACGTAACTGGAGGGAAGGCATAGGCCCTGCAAAATCTCCACTGGTCTGAGAGAGCATCAATGTCCCACGCTTGGGGGTCCCGGACTCTTGCATAATACTTGTCCAACTTCTGATTGCAGGCCGAGGCAAACAAGTCCACTTCTGGGGCTATCCCCAAGGTCAGTATCCACTCGAAGACCTCCCTGTGAAGGGACCACTCGTTGTCCAGATCATTCCTGGACAGGAAGTCCACCTGAATGTTCTGGACCCCCAGAATGTAAACTGCTGAAATGTTGCTAAGATTCTCTTGTGCCCAGTCCATTATTGGCTGTACTTCCAGCAACAGTGCTCCGCTGAGGGTCCCCCCTACCTTCACATAGGCCACTGCAGTCGTATAGTCCATTTTGAGCATGACCGAGGTGTTTGCTGTCAGATGCCGGAAAGCTAGTAGGGCCTTGAATGCAGCCCGAAGCTCCAAGAGGTTGGAGACTACTCCCAGAGGGGAAAAAACCCATTTGCCCTGCGCCACTTCTGCTAGGCAGTGGGCTCCCCAGCTCGTGTTGCTGGCGTCCGAGGTTATCATCATCCAAGTGACTGGTTTCAGGGAGTGGCACCTGGAGAGATTCGGCCCCTGGAGTCACCACAGGAGGGATTGTCTCAAGGACGATGTTACTCAAATGCGTCAAGACTTGCTGCGTGACTCCCACTGCTGCAGAAAACCTCTCTGGAAAGGATTCATCCTTCACTGGGCCCATTTCCCCATGGGAATGGAGGTCATCATCGTGCCAATCACCCTCAGGCATCGAATGGCTGGGAGATAAGGCAATTAGAGGGCCTGATGGACTCAGTCCCGGATCACCCCGATATTCTTCAGGCAGCGAGATGGTGCCTGCCCTTGTGTCGAAGAGTGGTCCCAGGAAAACTAGTGACTGGGATGGCCACAGGGGACTTTTGTCTAGGTTCAGTAGGCACCCAAATTCTTGCAGGGTCCAGCAGCTGGTGTTTGTCTTGGGCTAGCAGAAGGAGGTCGTCCAGATAGTGGTACAGACGGACTCCCCTGACCCTCAGCAGGGCCACCACTGCCAGCAGGGTCTTGGAAAAGACCCACAGAGATGTTGTCAGGCCAAAGGGGAGGCAAGTGAATTGCAAGTGTAATTGGTCTATGGCAAAACGCAGATAGTGCTGGAAATCTACCGCTATTGGGGCATGGAAGTAGGCATCTTTGAGGTTGATGGAGATCAACCAGTCCCCTGGCTGTAGAGCTTGCTGGATAGAGTGTAGGGACTCCATCTTGAATTTTTCCTTTTGTATAAAACGATTGAGATGGGTCCGGTCGATCACAGGCCTCCATGAACCATTCTTCTTCTGTATTAAGAACAAGGGGGAATACATCCTCTGTCTTCTCTCATTGACTGGGACGGGCTTGACTGCTTCTTGTTCTACCAGAGATTTTACATAGGTTAGCAGGATTTCCCTCTTTTCTTTTGAGGACAGAATGGTCTTGGGCACAAACCTTAGCTTGGGACTTTTGCTGAACAACCAAGCGTGGCCAGTGAACACTGTCCTGACTGTCCAAAAGTCCCGAATTGAGGCCGCCCAGACATGCCGAAAGTGGCACAAACGAGCACGCATCGGGCATGCCTGAGCGGGCCCAATCTCAAAAGGACTTCAGCGGTCGCTGCCCGTCCGTGGAACTGCCTTTTGAGGCCTTCTGGCTCGTTGCCCATCTGACGCTCCATGGTCTGCCAAACTCACGGCCTGGCTTATAGCTGCGTGCCTCCTTGGCCCAATCAAAGACCTGTTTTTTCAACGACGGACATCTCTGACTTGACTGGCACCAGTCCTGGGAAAGAAACCCCAATTTGCCTCACGTGGCCCGGGTTATAGCCTTGTTGAGCTTGTTCCCGAAAAGAGAGGCTTCCCCAAAGGGGATACGGCACCAGGCCTGTTTAGAGGCCGGATCGGCCCACCCGCCATGGCCAGAGCCAGAGGGCCCACTTAGCCGTGACTGATGCCAACATCACTCGAGCCACGAGTCAGATGATGTCAAGGGACGCCTCCTCCAGGAAGGCAAATGCCATTCTCAGCTCTTGGATAGGTGAGCTTATAGCTGGTTCTGTGGATAACCCTGCCAGGGTTTCTTCAACACTGTCGGACCAGACCTCCATGGCTTTGGAAACTGTTGCTAGAGCCAAGGCCAGCTTGCAGGCCATGCCTGCTGTAAGATAGATCCATCTGAGGTCCGTGCCAATCCGCCTCTCCAGGGGATCCCTGAAGGAGACCGTATCTTCCAAGTGGAGGGTCACGTACCTCACCAACCTCATTAGGGCTGCATCCACTAGCGGTGCTGCCTCTAGGTGTTTCACCTCATCTTCCTTGAACGGGTACAATTTCTGAACTTTGGAGGCCAATGAGCCCCTTCTCTCTGTCTTGCTCCATACTTCCAAGATAACTCCCCCTAGCTTTCCTAGAAAGGGGAAGTGAGAACGCTCACTACTGAGCTGTTTGAACAGTTTGTTTTGCTTTGGGGGGGGACACAGCCGGATCTTCCAAGTCTAACGCCTCCTTCACTGCCTTTACCAGGGAAGGAACTAGTGCGTATTTGAACCCCATCTCTGATTAGCTGTCCGATGGGGTTGGTGATTGCCGATTAGGTTGGAAGGAATCCCATGGATCTTCCCACAGGCTCTCGACTGCTGGGGACCTTGGGGAATCTGCAGGGGGTACACAAGGCTGACAGGTTTCCCTCTCCTGCAGGGAATACCTAACAACCCGTTTAATCAAAGCCTCCAGTTGCTAATCAGGGTTCTTCCTTTCCTGCACCGCCTTCCCGTAGCAGTGGTCACATAAGGACTTGTCTGCCGACACCACCACCCTACACCCCCAGCACACTTTCTCTTGGGAAGGGGGGGGTGTATTTCTATTGCAGTGCCCTGACCCTGAGTGGGACTGCTGTCTGGATCTAGAAGATGGTTGATGATGATGATGATGGTGAGATTTAGATCACCTGCTTCTTTTCTGAGTGCTTTGACGTGAGTGAGATCTAGAAGGGCTAGGATGAAAGAAGAAGAGAAAAGAAAATGTCCTGTAAGAAGCTACCGCAGCCCACCTTCCTTCTACACATAATGCATCCCCCTCAGCCTCTCCCAGACCCCAGGGACCTTATGTGGTACCTGTTATGCAAGGGCTGGCCACCAGGGGGCAGAGAGGGCTCCATCTGCACTGATACCTGCAAGAGAGGAAAGGTAAGCTCTGGTCCTGTAACCAACCACTGGCCGGCACTCAGTCCACCATATAGCCCCCCCCTTCTCTCCCGTTGTCCGCCTTACCCGAGGAGTCCTTGCATAAGCCCAGGGAAGCTGCCACAATGCATCCCTGAGGATATGCGGACTTCCCAGCCATTTACAGAGGCGGAGCGACGTCATCAGCCAGCACCATCGGGAGCCCGTGCGTGAGCCAGGCCCCGTTTTCGTCCCGCGGCCGCGCATGCGCAGAACGGCCGACGGGACCCGGAAGGCGTAAGTGGCAGCCGGAGCACCCGCCCGGCTGCCATAGCTGTCAGCTACACAAGCCCTGTATACAGAGGGGGAGAAAACAAATGAAAAATAACATAGACAGATAACACACACTTGCTGCCATGCTATTGAAGTTGATCTCACCACTCCGTCATGGCTATGCCCACCAGGGAACTCGTTGTGTCCTATGACAGATTAGGGCCACCCGCTCTCAGCTGGGCTTTTTGGCAGGCGTACATGTCCCCTGCTCTTCAGCACTACTCTGCACACTCCATACCCTGCTCTCAGCTAGGGCCTATTGGAGGGACGTATCTCCTGGTGATGGTAGCCTTACGCAGTAAGGAAAACCTTTGGGTAGACAAACCATCCACTTGATCTAAATGGAGGAGGACAAAGGGAACACGGTAATCAGTACGGAGCAAAGATTTATGGCAGAGGGATCCTATAGGCTAGCTACGGAGGCGGAGCCACCCACAGGTATGCTGCCATGGAGTCTGTCAGGAAAGGTGGTTCTACAAAGTATTGTCTCAGGGGGGCTGAATACAAATGCACGCTACACTTTTCACATTTTTATTTGTAAAACATTGTGAAAACCATTTTTCATTTTCTTTCCACTTAACAATTATGAGCCACTTTGTGTTGGTCTATCACATAAAATCCCAATAAAATACATTTACGTTTTTGATTGTAACATGACAAAATGTGAAAAATGTGTAAGGGGTATGAAAGTATATGTAAATATCTAGAATAAAAAAAAATACTATCTGCTTTTTCCAAGGAAAGCATGAATCTGTTTGCTGTCTGTGACAAACATAGTATAACATCTCTGACATTTTTTGGCTAGATTGTGTTTGAAACTATAGCACTATAACTATGAATGAAAGCCATACAGATCCCAAAAATATATATTAAAAAAGTATCTATAAAATAAATATAAAATAAAATAAAATAAATAATATGGATGAAAAATAATAAATGAAACCATATAACAAAATGCAAAACTTTTCTTATCTTGAAGTGGCATAAAGTGAAGTTTTCCCATAAATTATCAGGTGTAGTCATCAAGTTATTCAATTAATATATCAATTTCCATTAATTGTGTTAATGTGAAAATAAAATAAACTATTTCTTAACATTAAACTCAATTATGATAACAAAAAAAAAATCTAAAAAAAAAATTCACATTAAAAATACAGTAGACAGAATCTGTGTATGAATAGTTCCTTGACTAAATTATTTACTTGGAAAATGTCTACTTTGTACCTGGTAAAATAGCGTTCAGTACCATAGTAAATCTTACCCATATTCTTCCTAGTGCTTTATGTTCCTGTCTCTTACAGCCAAGGGAATAAAAACCATCTGAGATTGGAAATGACTAATTGTTTGTTTCTTTTTCCCTTTCTTTTACGACTAATTGTTGTTTATTGTCAGAGGACTGTTCCATAAGACTCTTCAACCATGCTCAAGATATAAATAAGATGTACTTGGTGTAAAGATAATAATTAGTATATAACAGCCTGATCTTACATGAACACAAATAATTATGTATTATAATATGGCAAAATAGTGTATTTTACTTTAGTCAAAGTTTTAAACAAAATTGAAAAAAAATTAGGAAATCCATCACAACAATATTTCCCGCAAATTTTATCTACATCGGAAGGTGTGTGTGCATTATTATTATTATACATGATTTATATAGCGCCAACAGTTTACACAGCTCTTTACAATGTAGAGGGGGGATAGTACAATTACAATACAGTTCAATACAGAAGGGACAGGAGGGCCCTGCTCATAGAGCTTACATTCTAAAGGGAGGGGGGTCGTGGTACAAAAGGTAATAGCTGCGGGGGAGCTGCGGGGGATGGGTTGATGGGGGTGGCTCAGGTACAGTTCTTGGGTGGGTGAGGAATAGGCTTCCATGAATAAATTCGTTTTCAGGGATCACCTAAAGGTGGACAGGGTAGGAGCTAATCAGACATACTGAGGCAGGGAGTTCCAGAGGATGGGAGAGGCTCTGGAGAAGTCCTGAAGATGAGCATTGGAGGCAGTAATAAGGGAGCTAGAGAGCAGGAGGTCCTGGGAGGAGTGGAGGGGACAATTTGGGCGATATCTGCAGATGAGGTTGGTGATGTAGCTGGGGGCGATATTGTGGATGGCCTTGGATGTTGTGGTTAGTATTTTGAATTGTATATGGTGGAGTAGGGGAAGCCAGTGAAGGGATTGGCAAAGAGGGGTAGCAGTCACGGATCGGTTAGTGAGGTGTATGAGTCTAGCAGCAGCATTCATAATAGACTGAAGGGCGGATAGCCTGTGTAAGGGTAGGCTGGTGTCACGTACCTGGCGGTGGAGTCTGTCTTGTGCAGGGAACAACCGCTCTTGCGCACCCGATTCTAGGACCCCTGGTAATGGAGACAGAGGCCCAAGAGTGCGGGATGACACGAGGGCTGGAGGGTCACCGATGATGTAGCGAAGCTCCAGGAGGCGTGCAGGTAGAAGGATGGTCGTTCAGGCTGGGTCGGCAACAGGCAGGCAGGAAGGTACAAAAGGATCAGGCAAAAGAGTAGTCAGAATCCAAGCAAGGTTCGTTTAACGGGCGGGCAGAAGAGGTACAAGGGAACAAACAATCGGATGGTCGTGGATAGCCGGGGTCGGTGCAGGTAGCAGGACAGCAGGTCAGGACAAGCCGGGTCAACAGGAGGCAGAGCAACACAGGAACAGGTATCAGGAGCTGAGGCTTACAGGTCAGGAACGCTGTAGAACGAGCAGCACCCGTCTCTGGAGCCTCCAGGTTTAAATAGGCCCGTTTGGCGCCGATTCCGGCATGGGCGCGCGCGCGCAAATGCGCACGGGAGCGCGCGAACGCGCACCACCGCGGAAACGCCAGGATTTAGGCAGGGAATGTTCTTTTCCCTAACAGCTGGTGAGGATAGAGTTGCAGTAGTCAAGGCGGAAATAACCAAGGAGTGAATAAGTTGTTTTGTGGTGTCGTTAGTCAAGAAGGGTCGAATTTCCAGAGATGTTGTGGAGGTTAAAGCGGCAAGATTTAGCCAGTGATTGGATGTTGGTGCTGAAGGAGAGGTTAGGAGAGGTGCTGGATTAAACCCAGCACCCTGGCATGTGTAGAGGGACCAATGGTTGTGCTGTTGAGCTTAATAGTAAAGTCATGGGGGGGGGGGGGAGGAAATATAACAAGCTCAGTTTTAGAAAGATTGAGTTTGAGAAAGTGGTGTGACATCCATACAGATATGTCTTTCAGTAAGTTGGTGATCCGTGAGGAGATCGAGGGGGTGAGTTAAGGAGTGGAGAGATAGATCTGGGTGTCGTTGGCGTAGAGGTGGTATTGAAAGCCATGGGAGGTTATCAAATGGCCCAGGGAAGAGGTGTAGAGAGAGAATAGGAGGGGCCCAAGGACAGAGCCTTGAGGTACCCCAACAAAAAGAGGAAGAGGAGCAGAGGAGATAGAGTTGTAAGTGACACTGAAAGTGCACTGAGATAGGTAGGAGGAGAACCAGGATAAAGCAGAATCACGGAGGCCAAGGGAGTGGAGTTTGCTGAGGAGGAGCGGGTGGTCAACTGTGTCAAAAGCAGCAGAGAGTATGGAGTACTGGCCATTGGTTTTAGCAGTAAGTAGGTTGTTGGTGAGTTTTAGTAGGGCAGTTTCAGTGGAATGTTGTGGCCGAAAGCCGGACTGTAGAGGGTCGAGTAGGTTGTTGCCATTGAGGTAGCAGCTCATTCAGTCGTGGACTAGGCGTTCGATGAGCTTGGAGGCAAACGGGAGTAGGGAGATGGGTCTTAAGTTATTCAAACAGGTGGGGTCAAGTGAGGGTTTTTTATGTATGGAGGTAACCAGTGCATGCTTGATCAGGGAGGGAAATATGCCAGAGGAGAGGGAGAGGTTGGAGATGTGGCGTAGGGAGTTTAGGATAGAGCGGGAAGGTGGTCACAGTTATTGTGTGGGGACAGGGTCCAGGGGACAGGTGGTGAGGTGGGCCATGGAGAGGAGTTCATTAACTTCTTCGGTGGTAACAGGGCAGGAGTAGAGCGTTGAGTGCGGTATTGGATCTGATGTGTTGGATAGGGGAGGAAGTTGGATGTTAGATATCTCCTTAGAACATTAGAACAAAATAGACTACCTCCCGCCCGCTGTATAGACAAATGACGGGCGGGATGCTCCGTTGTTCTGGGACGATGTCAAATGACATTAAGTTTCTCTAGTCTTTTTTGTATGTGGTTTTACATCAACCACATTAACACCTTCACATCAACCTCACACAAATATGCGGCCCCTCTGGACTGGGCTTTTTTTCCGTGGGGCCGCATATTTTCATATTTCCCTTTGTGCTGGGAGAGCGCCACACGGCATGCTCCCAGCACAAAGACCGGGATCTCACTGGGAGCCCCGGGCCCCGCACTAACGATCGGGACCAGGAACTCCTAATTCCAGGTCACCTGTTTGCTGCAAAAGCCTCTGATCAGTCACCGTGAAGCCCGCCCTGTGTCCTTTCTCTGTGAATGGAGAAAAGAGATACATCATATCTCTCTCCTTGCAGAGTAAAAAAAAAAGTGCGTGTAAAAAAAGAATAATAATAATTAAATAATAGTAATAATAATAATAAAAAAAATACAAAAACAAAAAAAAAAACCTAGATCAAGGGTTGATCTAAGTCAGTGCCAGGGTTAGTGCTTGGATCAAGTTCAGGGTCAAAGGTCACGGTCAGTATTTTTGGGGGGCAGTTTTTTTTTTATAGTATCAGTGTTGGTGTATTTTAGGTAGGATACAAAAAAAAAACAAAAAAAAAACAAAAGGCGCACTATTGTTTCTGGGCTGTACTACGGGTACATACAACTAACATACGCATATGTTTTATCGCTGCGATCGTCAAGAGCTGGAGAATGTATTTTGGGTTGTTTGGTGGAAGGTTATGGCAGTGGCAAGAAGTATAAAGCTACAGTTAAAAAAATAACTTCCATGGCAACATACTTGTGGGTCAGCCCCGCCTCCCAACTACCCTGTAGGACCCCTCTCCCATAAATCTTTGCTCCATACCAACTGCCGTGAATAGCCTACTCCAGGCACCGGAGAGGGAACTTCTGCTGCTATGGAGTCTATCTGGAAAGAGAAATTACGGTAAGTATCTGATAGTAAATTTTCAGTTTTGCTGACAGACTTCTATGGCAGCATACATGTGGGAAATAACTTGCTAACATGGGTGGGAAATGCTGAGTAAAGAAAAGATTTTAATTATTGCTGTCTACTGACAGAACACAAGAACCAAAATTAACTGAGGATAGAGCGGCCGGCTCAACACAGTAGCGAGACATGAACGTGTCTATGGACAACCAGGAAGCTGCTCTACAGATCACATCTGGTGCCACATGGCGTGAAGCTGCCCACAAAGTCGCGATGTCTCAGGTGGAGTGAGCCGTCACTGCCTCTGGGGGAGCCAAGCCTTTTGCCCTGTAAGCCCATTGAATGGTCTGTACAATCCAGGATGAGATTGATCTAGTCGAGGCCCGCATCCCCTTGTTTTTCCTTTGTAACAGTATAAAGAGGGATTCTGACTTGCGAAAGGGAGCCGTAGCCTCCAGATATTGTTTTAGTGTATGACCCACATCCAGAGGATGGGTCTCCCAACTGACTGCCTACTTTTAGTTAGGGAGAACAATTTCCTGGTTCTCATGGAAAACTGTAGTTACTTTGGGCCTAGAATCACCCTGTCGGGAAAAAAGGTCAGGAAGGGTTCCAATGAGCCCAAGTCTCTGATTTCAGACACTCATTTTGCCGAGGTCACCACTGCTACTAGAAACACCGTCTTCAGCATTAAGTCTCTGACTGATAACGGCTTTGCTGGGGCAGATCCAATTTGAGACAGGAAATCCAGAATGAGGGGAAGGTCCCACTTGGGGAATCTCGATTTCTTCTGAGGCCTAAGCCTGATTGTCCCTTTAAAGAATTGGCGAACAAGCTGGTTGGTTGCCCAGGAAAAGCCAGTGAAGGCCAATATGGCCGACACCTGGACTCGTAGGGAGCTGACCCAGAGTCCAAATGCAGACTGCAGAAAGCTTAAGATGTCCAAGGCACTTGGATTGTTAGTGGAAGCAGGTCTGAAGCCCATATGATGCGAGAATCTTGACCAGATATGCTCATAGACTTTATTGGTGCTTCCTCTCCTTGCATTCAGAAGGGTTGGAATAGCTTCTTAGGGGCAACCTAGGGCCTCCAACCTTCCCCTCTCAAGGACCAAGCCCTGAGGTGCAGGTACGACGAGCAGGGATGTAGGTTCGCCCCTTGAGCCAGGAGATCTGGTCTGGATGGAAGGGGAACTGGGTCCCTGAAACTGAGGAGCATCAAAAGCGGAAACCAAGGCCTGTTCGGCCAGAATGGGATTACCGCAATGATTTCTACTGCTTCTGACCTGAGCCTTAGTAGGAACTGGAATATCAGCGGGACTGGAGGAAAGGCATAGGCCCTGCAAAATCTCCACAGGTCTAAGAGTCTATCCCCCATGCTTACGGATCCCGTAACCTCGCGTAGTACCTATTCAGCTTGTGATTGTAGGCTGAGGCAAACAGGTCTGCCTCTGCACTATTCCCAGAGTCAGGATCCATTTGAAGACTTCTCTGTGCAGGGACCATTCGTTGTTGTCCAGTTTGATCCTGGACAGAAAGTCCGCTTAAGTGTTCTGGACCCCTGGAATGTACACTGCCGAGATATTGCTGAGGTTTTCCTGGGCCCAGTCCATTATCAGCCCCACTTTCCGTAGCAGGGATCCACTGCGGGTCCCCCCTTGCCGTTTCACATAAGCCACTGCAGCTGTATTGTCCATCTTGATCATGACTGAGGTGTTTACTGTCAGGTGACAGAATGCTAGCAAGACCTTTAACGCAGTCGGAACCTCCAGAACATTGGAGACTATCCCCTGGGAAGGGAAGTCCCATTCACCCTGTTCCACCTCTAATAGGCAGTGGGAACCCCAGCCCAGGTTGCTGGCGTCTGACGTTATTGTCAGCCAGGTGGCTGGAACCAAGAAGTGACACCTGGAAAGATTCCCTCGCTGGGGCCACCAAAGGAGGGACCGTCTCATAGATGATGTCACGCAGATGCACTGGGTCTCGCTGTGTGATTTCCACTGCTTAGGAAACCCCCTCTAAAATGGCCACATTCTCCACTGGGCCCACTTCACCATGGGAATGGAGGCTGTCATTGTGCCAATCACTTTCATGCACTGGAGAGCTGAAAGCCACTGGCAAGAGAGATATTGATGGACTCGGTCCTGAATTACTCCAATCTTCTCTTCCGGAAGTGAGATAGTGCCTGCTTCCATGTTAAAGAGTGCTCCCAGAAAGACTAGGGACTGTGATGGTAGTAGGTGACTTTTGTCCAGGTTCAGAAGCCAACCAAACTCCTGTAAGGTGGAGATGACTAGGTCCCGGTGTTCCAGCAGCTGGTCCTTGTCTTGCGACAACAGGAGGAGGTCGTCTAGATAGTGAAACAGACGAACTCCCTTGACCCTCAACAGGGCTACCACTGCCAGCAGAATCTTGGAAAAGACTCGAGAAGATGTTGTCAGGCCAAACGGGAGGCAAGTGAATTGTAAATGTAATTGGCCTATTGCAAATCGGAGGTAACGCTAGAAGTCTGCTGCTATCGGGACATGGAAGTAGGTATCCTTGAGGTTGATGGATATTAGCAGTCCCCTGGCTGGACAGACTGCTGGATGGTATGTAGAGACTCCATTTTGTACTTTTCCTTCATGATGAAATGATTGAGATGGGTCAGATCGATTACCGGCCTTCATGAACCGTTCTTCTTCTGGACTAGAAATAGAGGGGAGTATATTCCCTGGCCCCGCTCTGTGTCTGGCACGGGCCTGACCGCATCTTGCTCCAGAAGGGACTTTACGCAACTTGTTAGGACCTCTCTTTTTTCCATCGAGGACGGGATGGCTGTGGGGACAAACCTTCACCTGGGGACCTCGTTGAAGACCCATGCGTGGCCCACGGACACTGTCTTGACCGTCCAGAAATACTGGATTGAGCCCGCCCAGACATGCCGGAAGTGGCATAAATGAGCTCTCACCGGGCATGCCTGAGCAGGTCCTTGGCCCCCAGAGGAACTTCTTTTCGTGGCCTTCTGTGAAGTTAAGGCCCTCCAGGATCTACCGAACTCTTGTCCAGGTTTGTAGCTGCGAGCCTCCCTGGCCTGATCAAAGCCTTGCTTCTTTGACGAGGCACGCTTCTGCCCTTGCTGACGCCAATCCTGAGGGAAGAACCCCGATTTACCCTTGTGGCCCGAGTTATGGTGTTGTTGAATTTATTACCAATGAAGGAGTTACCTTCGATGGGGATCTGGCACCAAACCTGTTTGGAAGCCGGATCCGCCCGCCATGGACGGAGCCGCAGATCCCGCTTGGCCGTAACTGACGCTAACATAACCCAGGCTACCAGGTGGATAATGTCCAGAGACGTCTCCCCCAGGAAGGGCGAAGCCATCCTGAGCTCTTGAATGGGTGAATTCTGTGCCACTTCAGAGGAAAATCCTACAAGTGACTCTTTCTCATTCTCAGACCACAGTTTCATGGCTTTGGAGACTGTCCCTAAGGCTAAAGCCGGTTTACATGCCATGCCTGCTGTCAGATAAACCCGTTTAAGGTCTGCATTAATTTACTTCTCCAGAGGGTCTTTAAAGGAGACAGTGTCCTCCAATGGAAGGGTCACATACTTCACGAGCCTCATCAAGGCCGCATCCACTAATGGTGTTGCCTACAGATGCTTGACCTCTTCCTCCTTAAATGGGTACAGTCTTTGTACCTTGGATGCCAATGAGCCCCTCCTCTCAACCTTTCTCCATTCATCCTAAATCATTTCCCCTAATTTGGCTAAGAAGGGAAAATTGGTACATTACTTACTGAAAGAATGAAGTTGGCAGCGCAATCACGGGAGTGAGGGTTGGGGGGGCCCGAACAGTTAGAGGCTGGGGACCCTTTGGGTGGGGGAGGGGCGGGGGAAAGAAAGGGGAGAGGGAGGGGGACAGGTGCTCGGCTTGCCTCCGTGGTTGTTGGGCAGGTGGGGGGATGGGCGAGTCACCTGGGGGAAAGGTGGACAATGTTCAAACAGTCTATGTGACAAAGGTATGTACAATTGTCCGTATGTACAAAAGTCTTGGTATAGTCTATATGCTGGGATGGTGGAAATCCACTGTGACACTGGTAGGCTGCACCATTAAGAAGTAACCGGACTCCTGTGGGTAACAAAGAACAAGAAAGGTGCGCCTCTAAGTGCAGTAGTGTAAAAAAAAACAATTTTATTAAACAAGATTAAAACTACTCACAATGGTAGTATGCAGGTGCGCATTGCAGTGTCAGCCACTGCTGGCTATGGTTGTCCTTTGGTCTGTCTGGGATGGCTGCTGGGATGTCTGCTGGGATGAGATCCTGGTCTGCCTGGCGGTGGTGGGCTGGGGGGGTGGCGTCGGTGGTTCCCGGCGTCTCCTCCTCTGGCTCCGGTTGGT